>JAJHSJ010000008.1:69320985-69473766 GCA_021015155.1 Magnolia officinalis | reverse complement strand
AAAAAAAAAAAAAAAGAGAGAGAGGAAAAAGAAAAAGAAAAAAAAAAAGAACATAAATAAAAAGGCTAGCAAATGAATAAAGAGAGTGTCAATCTTGATATGAAGGCTCCCATTTTACCAATTTATAATCTATTCCTTGTATACATGTCATAGAAAACAACACAAGCTCTCTGTCATAAAACATTTTCAAAGAAATGTACTGATTTAGGAACTCTACACCATTGCCAATGTGATTTTGGGACAATGACTTCAAGACAGTGGGTCACACAATTCAATCCGGTTTTAATTTGAGTTCATGTATGTCTCATGTACATTGTCTGATGAAAGCCCATCCTTGCACCTGATTTCTCCATTAGAAGAAGGTACATGGTCTACACAGAAATACAGAATTGTAACAGAGAATCAAGCCTACCATAAATGACAACTATAATACCACTTACTACAAAATTACAGGAAAGCCCCTAATTATCCAAATCAATTTTCCAATATCTATGTGATTGCTAAGAAAGATAAGCAGTCATTCCAACTAACCTCCAACCCGAAATTGAATTTGAATCCCAAAGGAAAGCAGTAGGCAATCCCACAATGTAATAAGCAATAGTTGTTTGCCAACCAGCTCCAATGGCCACCCCTGCAAATTCACACATAAGTGGAAAGTTCATATGAAACTTGCAGGCTAGGAGATTTTTAATTGAAGCTTCAAACCATCTACACATTAAAGCTAGCAAAACACAGGATGCATATAAACAGAAAAGGAACCATAGAGATAGAATTAGCATCTTAGATAGAAAAATATTACCATGGATTTATTTATGTTTATTTGTTTTAATATATGACAACAACTTTTATTAAGAGAGACATCAAAAAAATAAAATCAAGAAAGAGTCTATGAGGAACCAGTACAGAGGCTAGCAATTTAATATGCACAATGCAATGTAAGTGCAAAGTATAAATTTCCCTTTTGAACATTCTTTTAAACTAAATAAATATATTACCCAAACGGCCTTATTTAAATTTATAGAATGCAGGTTAGAGTAAATGCATAGAAAGGACTCCACTAAAATATGAACTGCAAGGCAACAACTGTGAAGACAAATTGCAATTAGAGTTTCAATGCTCAAAATAAAAAGAGATGGTTTGAAATACCTCAGATATTTCATGGCCAACGTTTCGGACATGAATAACCTTAGAAGGCTCTGTCATCTTTGCAGATCTCTGCAGCAAGCAAAATGGCAGAGAATCTAAGAATTTCACTATTTAGTATTTACATACAGGTAAAATATAGTATTGACGGAAAACCATGAGATGTCTTAACTGGCTGAAAATAATCAAAATGCATTAACCCAAAACCTTGAAATGTTCACTAAGTCTAGCAAACAAGGGCATAAAAACTCTCTATAGATGCTTTCTAATCAATTCAAAATTTTCAAAAGTGGTCATTGCCATTTTAATTTTTATGTTTTTTCGGAAATAGGATTCCAATTTCCAAAGTTAAGAAAACCAAAACTCACCTTTGTAGGAGTGGTAACCACAGACTCGCAACTTGTGTCTGTAGTGGCTACAGAAGCCTGCAGAAAAGTATCTATAATTAGTGAACTCCACATAAAGAAATCCAATACATACTAAAAAAAAGAGGATCCGTAAACTGGCTTCTTATTCTACCATATACCATAGTCAAGAGAATCATGATAATTTTTCCGCTATAAAGAGATATCAAGTCCTTATTTACCATTATCTATCTTAACAGGAAACCTCTTGATCATGGAATTTAGAAGATCTCACGTGCTATAAAACCAGAAAAGAAAACCATCCAATTGATTCTGCTTATAAATTTTCACAAATAATGCTTATGGTAACTTGTAATTGGCCAATATAATTTGCACATATTGAACTCAAAACTAAATTTCTCTGAGAGTAGGGCAAAGTTCCTCTAAATCTCAACACAGATAATATGAATCAGTGTAACATGCTTAGATAGAAGAAAGAACTAAAAATTGTCTAATGATGGTTACAGAAATACCCTTGCATGAGTAGAATCCTAAATGCTTGAATCAATGAGTAGAATCCTCTGGCACTGTAAATAAGGTCTGGAGAAAAACAGCGAAAAGAAACAAAAAGAAGTTAACAGGTAAAAGCCAGTGATGAGAGAATTTACATTTTGCAGTTGCTGCCGCATGTACCCGTTCTCATAAACCATCTGTGAGACCTGTTTCTGCAGGTGATCATTTTCCTCCATCAACAGTCTGACAACTTCTAAAATTTGGAAATGGGACAATGATCCACCATCTGGAACATTCATCAGGAGGGTCCCACTTATGATAGGCGGTGTAGCTGTACTTCTGCAAAGATCAGCCATGAACAAGCTACATGGATTTGGAAATGGGACAATGATCCACCAAATTCTGGCAGGTTCTTTTTCTTCCATGGACCTTCAGAAATGGTACAAACTCATACATTAAATGTAAAGTAGAACAAAAATAACAGTATTCATTACATCTGCTCCACTCTAACAGTAGGTGGAGAACGCCTCCACTGAGGACTCTCTTCAAAGTAATCAAATGGTTGATCAATGAACTGAAATATAACAAATTGTAAGGGTCCAAACAAAACAGCTGAAACAACTTAATTCATAGTAAGAAGAACACAGGGTATGAAAGAACATACAATTCCTTTTGCTCGCCACATCTACTAAGATCACGACAAAGACTCTGTATAGCTTTAGGGAATTGAGAATAGGTTGAAGGCAGTTTGTACAAATGAAAATATATAAGAAATGTTTGCACAACAGCAGACATCCGAAAAGTTTTAGAAGCAGTTTGACTGACAAGTGATTTAAAACATAACAAGCACCCAGTGTCAAACAATAGAGCACCAAAATTTACCAATCTTTAATATTAAAGAAAAAATCTAAAAGCAAGACATTACAATGCGATATGAATGTCCCTATCAATGCAACTGCCTAGTGAGAGGCAAATGGCAAATCCAGGTAGACAAACAGACTGGAAAACTGTAGTATTGAATGTTATTTACCAAGGTACAATGCTTAACCTTCAGCCTTGCACTAGAGTTCACAGAATTGGTGGTGAACGATATGATACACTAAACCCGATTGTTAAACCTTATAAGACATATTTCACATACAGCTAAAAAGATATTTAAATAGTAGAGTAGAAACACACTCCAAGCATGAAATGCTGCTTCAGTCTTTGTTATTACAACTGAGATGTAAAGCCTCCAAACAGCAATTGTGGAGATTGTAATTTACAACAAAACACAATCAAATTGTGGAGTTGTTAGCTATTGCAAATTGTATGGTTTATGAGGAACAAAGCAAGTTTTTGTTGCTTAAAAACTCTAAAAGATTTCTTTGTTTTCATCACCACTACAGCCATTCACTGTAGCATTAGTTGTCAAGCTAGCATCTAAGCCATTCTCGTCCAAGCAATGAGTTGGCACACATGGATCCATGTGTACATGATCATCCATAATATCTGAGTGTATCCAGGTAAGAGACTTAGAAACCTTGTACAAACCATCTTTATCTTAAATACACAAATGTCAAATGTTAGAGCACATAAATAATCAATGTCAAACAGATTGCTGATCAGAACTGCTACACATGAATCTGGTATCTTAAATACACAAATGTCTAATTTGTTTAGAATTTGGTTAGGTCTTATTTTTATTTTATGCAAAAGTAGAAAAATGTGAGGGACTGCTTAGGTGAATTTTTTTAATGACTACAATTAGATTGTATGGATGGTTGGAATTTTTCCATACTTATACATGCTTGTAGAGCCTCCTTTGATGATAGTCGAACATAGAATTAGGCTACTTTTTTTTTTTTTTTTTCTATTCTTATGAGAGATTCTCTCCCTTTTGGAAGAGTGAATCTCAATTCTTGGCTGTGATGCTTAAGCAAATTCGTGTGGTGCTAATGCACATCATGGTATGGATCTAGCATTAAAATAATAATAATAATAATAATTATATGATTCAATGGTTTCATCCAAATGTGGAAGTTTGCCTGATGAATGTGATCATTGCTCTGTTTTCAAAATGTTTGTAGATGCACAGCTAACAAATGGGTGGAGCTATCAAACCATGAAAATGCACATATGGATGTGTAAAAAGATATTCAACATGCTTCAATACAAAGTTCATGCAGAAAGTCGAGTTTGTCTGAAAGTGTCCCTGATTGTGCATGTGCATGACCGAAGATCAATGTTGTTTGATGTTGGCCACAGTTGTAATGAAAGAGGAATCGTAATGCACAAAATTATATTGCTTCATGATAGTCGAAGGTTGGCCTAGATTTTGATTTTGAAAATTTGATTTGGCTGGCCCAGGCCCAACCCATTGCCAAGCTTTGCTAAAAGGAGAATATTACATAGGATAGATGCCATTCACATATGAAAACTATCTTAATATGCTTTAACCCAAAAATCACAAGCTACTTATTGAGAAGTCATGAATTACAAATAAATCAATGTCAAACAGACTGCTGATCAGAAACTATCCTTAAGAGAAAAAGCAAACTGCCTAAAACAATGGAAGATCTACCATACCTCAATTCCAGCATTATGCAAGGCTTTCGCCATTTGTCAAAACTAGCATAGCGGCTCATTGGAGCAAAGAAATTTATGGTAGAATAACCCCATGAATTGATCTTGGAGATTATAGTGTTCCAGAAAAATCAGAAACAACAACAAATTTCTCAAATAAGCAAGAGGCCCTTTAGATCAAAAGTTCCTGAGTTTTTCACTAATGTGCTAAGACTGCTCAAAGGGAGAGAAGGAAAAAAAGGAAGAAGAAGAAGAAAATTCAACAAAACCAGTATACTTATTTAAGGCAACATCAGGCCATGTGATTTTCAGCCAACAACCATACAATGGTGTGTGCTAACTAGTGAATGAGTTGGATTCATGAATGAATGGCATTTCTAAATTAGCATGCTTGTGAAATTTGGTGATTAGAATTTCTCTAAGGCTATCTTCCTACAATGGGCCCACATACAAGTCTCCTATTCATATTCTCCATTTAACAGAAGAGAGTGAGTTCCTTGCAACCCTTGTAACAGGGCTCCAAGAAATCAAACAAGCACCAAGAAATGCACTAAACAGAAACATATAATCTCTCCTTAAATAGCACTGGAAAAGTACTGCTCCAAATATAAGTAAGAAATGTGGAAAACAAAATGACTTGCAATTTAAGCAATCACATGGGAATACAAAATATGGACAAGTTTGAAAAAAATAATAATAATAAATCAACCAGATCCAATAGAAAAACGGAAAAAAAAAAAAAAAAAAAAAAAAAAGCCTCAATAATAACAGAGCTTGAATCAATGATTGAACATAGATCCAAATGAGCAATGAATCATGCATGATAAACACCTCAAAGACCCTAAACCTGCCCCAATCAAGCCCTAAACCCCCAAAACCCAGCAAAATCGAGCAAAAAATGGATGAATCCACAGCCGAGATATAACAGAAGATGAGGAAAACCCGACCTCGGTCCTCATTCTCGAGGCGGTTGAGCTCGACCCTGACAGGGTCGGAGCCATGGAGGAGGATGATAAGATCATCAACGTGCATGTGCGATTGAGGAACCCTTCCTACGGCCCTTGAAGGAATCAGACGGCAGCAGAATCGACGGCCGGGTTGCGTCGCATGAGGAGGACGAGGTGAAGACGGGATGGCGAGGAGATGGAGTTGTGGCGTCTGCATTGCTGGTGCTTGAATCCACCATCAGAGATCCGATGTTTCTGTACTTCAATGAAAGATCAAAACCCTAGAAATTGAGAGAGAGAGAGAGAGAGAGAGAGAGAGAGAGAGAGAGAGAGAGAGAGAGAGAGAGAGAGAGAGAGAGAGAGTCGG
Organism: Magnolia officinalis; assembly: GCA_021015155.1. NCBI lineage: Eukaryota > Viridiplantae > Streptophyta > Magnoliopsida > Magnoliales > Magnoliaceae > Magnolia > Magnolia officinalis. Next base: position 69,467,887 of record JAJHSJ010000008.1, on the reverse strand, counting down.
GACAGGTACAAGGAGAGAGTAGGGGGCTGGGAACGAAACGAGGGAGTAGGTTTTTTTTTTCTTTTATATGCAGTGAAATGCGTGGCACCGTTTGACATAGCGCCGCTGAAAGATGCACCGAGAGTGCCGAGTAAGCACGTTTTTGTTGTAGTGTGAAGAGTAGCAGCACAAGTGTTCCATTCCCGAAACAAAAGTGGGAATGATCAAGACAATCTAGGCAGGCAAAGATATCAATTCCCTCTAGGAGTCATTTGGCAGAGTGGAATTCGAGGGATTTGTAAGAATTTGTTGTTTTTGGGTGTCGAATTCCATGCTGCCAAAATGACCAAATTGTTGAAACAAAATAACATGCTAGAGAATTACCATCGAAACAAATAGGAATGAATACACTCATCTTCTTAACAAAAAAGGCACGCTAGTGTCCAATCTCTAATGCTGATAGCGTGTGGCTATCAACACTATATTCACATGTTGAATATGTTGCATTGCTAGCATGGCCTGAAGTTTCACCTAACAAGATCTCAATCTCTTCATGATTGTTGGGTACCCAGGGATGTTCACGAGACCTTAGCCCCTCCAGCTCCACTACCACTTCCTTCATTGTAGGTCGTTCTTCCCCCTTAAGTTTCAGGCATCTCTTAGCAAGTTGAGCAACTGCCATGAGCTCTTCTTCTCCCCCTTCATCTCAAACTCGGTCCTCTAAAATTTCAAAGAGCCGATTCTCTTTCATCGATGAGAGGAAGTACCTGGAAAGGCTTTTATATTCTTCGGATCTAGTGGAAGAAATGGGCCTCTCACCCGTCAAGAGCTCCACAAGTACTATGCCAAAGCCATATACATCGCTCTTTGCTGTTAATTGGCCTGTTTGATGATACTCTGGATCTAAGTATCCCCATGTCCCCATCACCAGCGTCGTTATTTGAGTTTGATCCAGACGAACCAATCTTGAAGCTCCAAAATCGGACACTTTTGCTGTGAAATTATTATCCAAAAGTACGTTGGCCGACTTGACATCTCTATGAAAGATGGGTGCAGAAGCTATGGAGTGTAAATAGTGAAGTGCCCCTGCAGTTTCTGTAGCAATCCTTAGACGGTTTTCTAAGGAAAGTGATGATGCATAGCCCTCACCATGGATATGCTGGGAGAGGGTTCCATTGGAAATAAATTCGTATACCAGGATTGGAACTTCTTCTAAACAGCAACCCAAGAGCTTGACAATATTCCTGTGGCTGATCTGAGACAAGATATGGACCTCATTTATAAACTGCTCGATTTGGGTCTTATCCACTATTTTTGACTTTTTAACAGCAACCATCTTACTGTTACGCAAAATTCCTTTGTAAACTGTACCAAAACCGCCCTGACCAACAATTTGGCTTTTGTCATAGTTATTGGTGGCTGTTTGCAACTCTTCTCTGGTAAAGATTTTGAATATCTCAGCAAATGATTGACGCTTTTCTTCTAATAGAAAACCTCCATTTTCTTGAAAGAATTTTTCTTTTTGTTTGATGAGCCTTCTTTTCCTCCATGCCCAATACCACCAAGAACTACCAATGAGTAAAAGCAAGAGACTTACACCGATACATACACCTGCACAGACACTCAAAGTGAGTAAGTTCATGATCTGCATATCTGATGAGAACCATACATTAGGACGGTCAGGCCATTTGATTTTTATATGTTGTCTGTTGTCCATTTTCAACTTCGTCAATTTGGATGAAAATAGTCATTGTATAGATTTTTACATGTGATTTGAGGAGTTTTTGTTTGAGGCTTTAGTTCGATCTATATGATAGGAATGTTTGATCCGGAAATTTTAGAGCTTGGGAAGTGAGCAGGCCATCAAACTTGAAAATCAAATAGGAAACGATACAGGGGTGATATAATTTTATTTTTATTTTTATTTTTTTTTAATGATAAAGGGGTGACTTGACTTGGTCCATATTACCCCAACTCTTCTGAGTCAGATGAGTCGGCAACAATATAGGACAAGTTGCTGCCAAAAGAAATCAGACAGGAAGAGCCAAGATAAGGCAAAGAGAATATATAAGCAAGACAAACAAAAATCTTTCAAAAAAAAAAAAAAAAAAAAAAAAAAAAAAAAAAAAAAAGAAAGAATTTTTTTTTTTTTTTTTTTTTATTTTATTTCTTACTTTTTAGGCAGTTGAGTATTATGGATGTGTATGTTTCCACCAAATCTAGCTTAAATAAAAGTAAAATTCTAATATATTTAAACCCAAGTAAATAAAAATTTCATACATTCAATATTAAAGGAGGGGTATTTATGTTATTTCACATTTATGGGATTGTTCTCTCATTTAAACAAAATATATGGTGACTGACCCTAACAACAACCAATGGAAGGTAGTAAGAGCTCACTTGAAAAGTTTTTATTTCGGTGGTTATATCTAGTTAGCCAAAAAAGTAGGTGTGTTTTGTATAAACCCTTTCTACTATTCGCATCAAGCCATTTATTTATTTATTTATTGGCCATTTGTTTTCCTTATGCATTCATTGTAATTGATTTTACATACTCAGGAGGTTCATTAATCAGTAATATTATGGGGGGGGGGGGGGGGGGGGGGGTGATCCGGACAGTCAGACCTTAAATCGAGCGTATCTCGCAATTCAGAATAAGTTATTGGACGTACCATATATGATTTTGGGGTAGGATGAGCTACATTAGCCACCCAACCCCGCTATAACGGGTTGGGAACGCCGAATTTTTGAAAAACCACCAGATCGACAGTCAAATTCCCGTTTTATTGTCATTTTTACTATTTATAGTAAGTTTTAGTTTCAGCTACATTAACTCTTCATTTGCATCCAAGATGAAAAGTGCTTAGAATAATTAGAAGAACATCATTGTTTAGCCAAATAGGACAATTACTATTCTTTGGCTGAAAATTAAGCTTGCACACTAGCAGACATCGCGACCGTCTATAAATAGTAAGTTTACTATTTATAGTTAGTTGCGAATTTTACAAATCTTTAATTTAAAAAAAAAAAGTTGCGAGTTATAGGAGTTTTAGTTGTAGTTTGATTTTAAAATTTCTTCCATTGCTTAGTATCCCTATTTAAAGGGTTGTGAACTCATTTATTTCATTCATCAATCAAATTACGAATTTTATAGAATTTATTTCTATACTTCTTGCTTTTTCCTTGTGGATTTGAGAAGTCTCTATGAGGAGTCTAGAGAAGCTTTGTGGATTCAGAATAGTTATCCTTGAGGAAGACGTTGATCAACCTCATCATGTTCATCCCTGCATCAATTGGTATCAGAGCGAGGATTCCCCTCGGTCCGATGGCAAACAACAAAGGTATGAATCAAAATCCTTTGGATGGTGATCCAGAGATTCGTTATCTTTCGGAAAGAATGAAAGCTTTTAATCGGGACAGTCAGTTGACCATGCAAGGGTTGCAGGCAACCCTCGACCGTCTGAAGGATGCGCTACTTCTGCCATGAACCCTAGGCGTTGCTCCACCGCCTGTGGTTATTGTACGTCACAACCTTAATTTTCGTAGAGCACTGTCGTGGTAAATCTTAGGGATACACCAGATGATTTAAGTTCTAGCGACAAGGACCTTAATGAAGTCTTTACCCGACGACTAATCCATGGAGGTGATTATCTAGATCGTGCTGAAAGAGACTATTAAGGTAAGACTGAACTTCCTACTTTTAACGGTTTATCACCTGTTTGAGAGTGGCCAATGCTAGCCCTTTATGACCAGCAAGAACTGCCCGATCATCTCCCACCTGTTGTTAACTAATGACACCATCATGTTCGCTAACAGTTGCAATTCCTCCCTCAGGAAGATAGCTACCTTCCTCAGAAATTACGAACAGCCTTCGGGCCAGCACATCAACTCCCACAAAAGCTTCTTCATCATGGCGGCAAATCAACCTGAGGCTCGGCTGAGATTGGCCACTTCTATCCTTGGCTTCAGTCACGGCTCCTCTCCTTTCACAACCTGGGTCTTCCCATCTTCTAAGGTAGACCTCGCAGAGCATATTTTCTTTCTCTGCTGGATAGAATTAACTCCAAAATTGCCAATTGGAAAGGAAGATTCCTAACGCAGGCAGACCTTATCAACCATGTACTATCCAGCTGCCCATCCACATGAAAGCAGCCATGAAAGTCTCGTCCAGCATCTTGAAGGATCTTCATAGGTCCTTTGCTGATTTTCTTTGGGGTTGGGAGGGGGCCAAGAAGAACTGCCATTGACACAGCTGGCGGGTGATAGCTCTCCCCGAGGAAGAAGGTGGGCTGGGCCTTAGGAGCCTCTCTCCATCATTAAAGCTTACCGTCTCCAAATGGCCTGGTCGATCCACCACAGGGGTGAAAATAGTTGTTGGAACAACTTCGTCTGTGCCAAGTACTCTACTGATGTCTAAGGGCCGGGTGATCGCTCTTCGTACACTTTTGCCTCCCCGCTCTAGAAACAAATTTGTAAGGTGAACTGACCCCCCTCTCATGCTGGATGATTGGTACATGTGAGTGCAGTTTCTGGAGGACCAACTGGTCAAGGCTGGGCCCCTTTCTCGAATGGGCTCTTCGCCCCATCCCAGCTCACTTGCAGGACGCCCGCGTCAGCGATCTGATTGGGGCAAACAACTGGAATTCCAGTGCTTTGCTGCTCTCTCTTCTGCCCCAATTTGTCATCAACCATATTACCGATGAGGGTCGAGGGTGCGGGCCATTAAGTCGGTCCTTGGGATTGCTAGAGCGACAGGTGTATTTACGAATCTGGGAGTCCCTTTGGTCTCGGGCAGACTGAAGGCTGTTTTGTTCCGCCCGCTTTTGGACAGAGTGGAAGGTCGAATCAGGGGTTGGCAGTCCAGATGTTTATCATAGGCTGGGAGGGTGGTCTTGATTCGGCATGTATTGAGCAGCATTCCCATCCATACCTTGGCGACTGTCCATGTCCCGGCTATTGTTCTTAAAGAGCTAGAGAATAGGTTTGCGGCATTTTTCTGAGGTTGGAAAGATGGCAGAAGCAAGTGCCACTGGAAGAGCTGGAAGGCTATCACGTCCCCCAAAGAGGAGGGGGCCTGAGTATTAGGAAGCTGAAAGATACAATGTCTGCTTATCGTCTTAAGATGGCTTGGGAGACCAGATTTGGGGCGTCAAAATCTCTCTGGACCTCCTTCGTCTGTGCTAAATACGGCAGGGATTTATCCTCGCCTGATATTCCCTGCCCTGCCTCATTTACCTCTCCGATGTGGAAGAGAATTTTTTCTCTAATCCCGGCTGCTGAATCTTTCGCTCAATGGCACCTGGGAGAAGGGACCTGCAAGTTCTGGTTAGATAATTAGACAGGTCTCGGTCCGCTTCAGCAATTATCGTCTCCCCCTGTTCCGCCGTCCCTTCTTCAGCTGAAGACGGCTGACGTGCTGGGTAAAAATGGCCCCCTCTCCCCCTCAGCGTCATTTAACTTCTTGCCTCAGTGGGTCATCAATTTTATTTTTCAACAAGGTTTCTGCATCTCTCAAGGTGTTGACTCCCCATTCTGTCTTTTTCCGCGACGGATCAGTTTTCCATTGCATTGGCCTGGGAGAAATGTCGTTCGCCTGTACCTAATAGAAGCTGGGCGAGTGGGGTGTGGCATGGTAAACTCCCGCCGAGGATCTCTTTGCTGTCCTAGAGGGTGTTATCTAAAGCGTTACCTGTCGATGAAGCTATCCAGTCCCGTGGTGTAAGTTTGGCATCCAAATGCGTGTGTTGTTCTCGGCAGGGCCATTCCTCTGAATCCATTACCCATCTCTTTCTGCATAGCCAAATTGCGGTGGCGGTCTGGTCCTTTTTCGGCAGATTGTTCCACATTTACGTTTTGGCGATTGATTCGGTCGAGGCCAGATTGGCCCAGTGGTGGGCTGCCACGGCGTCTGGTTCGGCGAATTCTCTGTAGCACAAGCTGGCTCCGTCCATCATTTTATGGAGTATCTGGAAGTGCAGGAATGTTGCTCTCTTTGATGGTATTCCTCCCTCGGTTGCCTCTGTGATTGCCAGAGCTAATTGGTGGTTGTCCTTCATCATGGGAGATTTGGGCGAGGTTGCAGCTCTGGGCTTTCAAAGCAGTCCGTCTCGATTCACTCGGCCAGCGGCCAACTCTGGTGTGGATGGTTCTTCCTGCGGTAACTCAGGATTATCTGGTGGGGGTGGGTTTGCAGAGACGACAAAGGTAATTTTCTCTTTGCATTTTCCAGTGGTTACAGAGCTGGATCGAATGTCAATACGGAGCTCAGAGCAATATTTGATGGAATGGATCTGTGTATTCGTAGAGGTTTTACGAATGTGATAGTGGAATCCGATTCTCAACTGGTGGTCAATTTCATCTCAGAAGTCGCTAATCCAAGCTGGAAATGGGGGTATCGGATCCAAAGGATCAACCTCATTAGGCGAAGTGGTAATTTTATTTTCCAGCATATTTACAGGGAAGGTAACACCGTCGCTGACCACATGGCGCGGCTGGGGAGTACGGTGCAAGACAGTGTCTGGATTCACAACCAAGGAAATCTCCCGGCCATGGTTAGAGGTTTGTTATTCCTCGACAAGGTGGGGCTAGGCTCCATTAGGGATGGTTCGAGAGTTGAGAGCTGTCGTTGCTAGGTTGCGGAGTTTTCTCCTCTCTTCCTTTGTATAGTGCTCTGTTTTAGTTCTTCTTCCTACGATAGGTGTCCCTTGGGTCTTTTTTCTCCTGGGGGTCGCCCGAATGTAATTGGCCGGTTTTGATTAAATGAAATGCTCCTTTAAAAAAAAAAAATTACTGACGAGGGCATCTGTACCTCTCTTTCGGAAGACAAATGCATTCGGACGTCCTCCACCTCGGGGGAGTTTTCTCTTCGGACGACAACCCATCTGTTCAGATCGCAATCCGATAAGAAGGCTTGGACGATATGGGTTTGACACCCTAAGCTCCCTCCCAAGCTTTCCCTGTTGGTTTGGAAAATCATCCACAAGGCCATCCCGGTGGACGATTGTATCCAAAGCAAAGGGATCTCATTCGCATCCAGGACAATTGCTGCTCCGTGCCAAACTCACCCCAGATCGAAACAACCGACCATCTCTTTCTCTCGGTGTCAAAGGCCTCGGAGGTTTGTGCCCACTATGGTAGGATCTTCGGCTTAGACTGCCTTTCCTTTGCAGTTAGCACAACAATCTTCTGGTGGGCCTCCCTCTTCGCTACCCTGAAGAAATGGCCCCTCATTGGCCTCATTCCCTCCTTCATATTTTGGGAAATCTGGAGGGCTAGAAACAGGACCCGATTTAAGGGTATTGAGACTTCGGCTGCTGGTATCATAACTAACATACAATGATGGAATGCCAATCGGGCCCGCTTCTAACCCCTTCAAACCCCACGAATCACTGTGTAACAGCGACCCTCAGATCCTTATGCATCACAGCTCTCCTTCGGCGCATCCCATTGTTTGGGTGGTAAGATGGTCTAGGTCGCAGCTAGGGTGGACCAAATTGAATGTCGACAGATCGGCTCTTGGCAATCCGATCTCTTCGGGCGGGGGTGGCCTGGCTAGGGATGTTGCAGGGCACACTCTTTTCACTTTCTCGCATCATTATGGCCTAGGGACCAATACTCGGGTGGAAATTCGAGCCATCCTCGATGGCCTTATCCTGTGCGCTAGTCGTGGTCTCAACTAAGTGGAGGTCACCAGTGACTCCCTCTCGGTGATTTCTGCTCTCTCCCTAGGCGCGAAGCTCTCGTGGACCATGTGGTATTAGCTCACCAGGATCCGGGCTCTCACCCTTTATATTGATATTCGATTTTCTCACTGCCCCAGTGAGGCCAACTACCTAGCTGCGCGATTAAGGAGTGCAAGGCACAAGGATATCCTTTTCCAAGGCTTGGAAGACCTCCCCACCAAGATTCATGGGTTGATCTTCCTTGACAGAGCAGGCCTGGGCAGTCTTCGCATCACTTAAGCTAGCTTTCATATTCATATATATGATAGGCGTGGTCCATTACCTTTTTGTTGGGACCCGCCCGAATGATTGTATCTCCAATTCACATATATAAATTCAGTCTTAAAAGAAAAAAAAAGAATTCCTCGACTAGCTAACCGAAGTAAAACGATATTTTGATTACATGGACGTGACAAAGCATAAAAAGGTGAAATTAGTAGCGTTTAAATTAAAATCTGGTGCTTCTGCATGGTGGGAACAATTACAACTTTCACATGCCTGATAGAATAAGGTGTCCATCTCATCATGGCCACGGATGAGATGCTTTTTTCGATTATGATTCCTTCCTAGTGATTACGAGCAGGTACTATTCCAGCAATACCAAAACCGTTGATAGGGGAATTTAACTGTCACCGACTACACTGAAGAATTCCAGCGGTTGACAATGCGAAATGACCTGTCAAAAACAGAATCACAGAAGGTAGCACGATTTATAGGTGGGTTACGACCGACAATTTCGAACCAATTTTAGATGCACCCAGTCGAGACCATAGATGAAGCAGTTCAATTGGCAGGTAGGGTAGAAATACAACTTATAAGAGTTACTGCTTATCCCTATCCTTCAACTCGACCCCCCATGACGGGTCCCACGCAGGATCTAGTGCTAACATGAGGAAAATAATTAGTAGAAGAACATCTTCAACCTCCTACAACTGTAAACCGTGATATGGGGAGTAGCTCATCCAAGCCTTAACGTGTAGCATCCACAACAGTGGGCCCTAATAGGACTTCAAATCCTTACGCTCGGCCAAGGTTGAACAATTGTTACCGCTGTGACCAACTGGACCACTTATCAAACACCCGTCCTCAACGTCCTGCAGCACACTTGGCATAAATGAATGGGGCACTGAAGGTGAGGTTGCACAAGAAGACCCTGGCTTTAATGGACATGAACAGGCCACAGAGGAAGGAGCAGATGACGATGAATGGATGAACAAGAATTGTGGTGAATATCTAGTTGTGAGGCGATTACTTGTTGAGGGTCGAATATTGCACATCAGACCCTGATTATTGCATGGATTTACAGACATAATACCGTTTAATGGTCCGCTTTATTCGTGCTTGTGATGCAGAGTGTATTTATGAGTATGGACTGAAAAAGGGAGCTTAAAGCATGGATTTAACGCTCTGATGACACCAAAGGCAATGGACGAACTCCAGGGACTGAAATTGATGGATTTGCACGGCAGAGATCAGAGGAAATCAGGCCGTTCGCATTTAACGGGCCCGAATACCAACCAGAATTCAAGATCACAGGGTTCCCACCATCTGATAGACTCGAAACTTTATACAGGGTCCGAGGATGCTAAATTAACCGTACACGTCAAAATTCACCCGTTGAATCCTTGTGGAAGCAGTCCAACAGACATATCAGCCCATAAATCATTGATTTCAGGCCCACTTGACATCTGGATATGCTTCGATTTTGGGTTCAACCCTTTAAGTAGGGAGACAAAATGAATGGATGGGTTGGATTGCTTATAAACATATCAGAGGACCCCACTTGAGTTGGGTGTGCACTATGTACAAGTGCACTAGCTGCACACGGTTACGCAGAGACGGTCAAATAGTCTCTTGACCAAACCAAAGACGAAAACGGCAATAGCCGTTCGCTGTTGCTGCGAACAGAGCCACCGACTCGTTGCAGTGAGCCACCATCTTGATTCGAAGTCCCGATCCGGACCGTCCATTGAATTTCCACAAGCCCTATTACCAAGGCCTAGGTGACAAAACTCCAAAGAACAGCGATAATGGGCTTCTAGCCGTTCACACACAGGACGAACGGCAGCAAGAAATACGCTGCACGCCTCCGCAGATCTGATTCAAAACCATCCATCTCCGACCAGATTTTCGTCATGCATCTAATGGACGGCGTGGATTCCTCTGTCGAATTCAATAATGGGCCCCACCAACCTCTGCAGAAAATGGAAACTTCCGTTTTTAACAGCGTCCGTGAAACGGACGCCTGGTTACAGTTGTGGGCCTCACTCATCATCCAAAAGGGTGATCCACACCGACAATTAGAATCCCGAGGTCCTTCTTACCAAGGTCTAGGTGGAAAGTTTCAAAGATGAGGTGAGGATCCGATCTCAGCCGTTCAAACAACGGTTGGACGGTAGAACGTAAAATCAAGTGGGCCGCGTCAGCAACAAATCAAAACCGACCAGGTCCGAACGGTTTTTCGAGAGCATCCTACTGGATGGCTTGGATTTCCTAAATTAACAATGAAGTGGGCCCCACCGACTGTCAGAGCTCAACGCGTAAGCTCTGTTACGCGTTACGCGGTCCGAAAAAACCGGACATTCCGGATCTTCCTGGCCCACTGTCTCTGATTGATTCGGCAATCCAAACCGTCCATCACGTAGGGCGCTCAGAAAATTCCCAGGAGATGTTGTCTCTTTGAAAAGAAAGCAAAAGAATTGGGAGTTTTTGTTGCTATTTTCCACTGCGAAAGAACTTTCGCTGTATCCGTGAAACATCCGGTTTCTGCTGCGAAACAGAAGTCGACCGACGCTCTCCTTCGTCCCTGACAGCTATAAAGAGAAGAGAAAAGAGAGAGTCAGGCATTCACAGCTAGAGAGAGAGACAGGGAGAGACAGGGAAAGAGAACTTTTCTTTTATGTTTTTTTTGCTGGTTTTCTTTCTTGGCTGTTGAGAGATCCAGCCAATCATGGTTGGCTAAACCTCTTAGCTAGGGCTAAGAGGTGAAGCTTATGGGGGTGATGGGAATTTCTACATGCTGATTTATTCTTGAATTGATGTGATCTTAGTTTTTATTTAAGAAATTATTTTAGTTATTAATGGTTTATTGTGACTAAATTACAATAAATCTGTGATGGCTTGAGTATTTTCTCTCCTTTTATGTTTTATGACATCAGGAAGCCCTGTTGTTCACCATCGTCTCCTGGGCGTGGTTGGATGTCGGTACCCTTCCTAAACTTCATAGCATGTTGATTGGTTGGTAATTAGTTTAATTCTATTATTTACTTTGTCTCCTTGGCATGGTTTGGTGATGGAATCCATTCTAATTCATATCCCTTTAATCTCTTGAAGACTATATCAACATCAGTTCAGTTCAATTTTCATGATTCTTGAAGCATGCATGATATCTCCCTGAACTCTTCAAGTGGATCCTCTGAATCCCTAGTTTCCTATTTCTGAGTTCCTTAAGTTTTAAATCAATATTTCACCATTATTCATCAAAACTCATTCGATTTAGATTACGTCTTATCCTAGTTCTAGTTCTAGTGAATTTCAGATCCTGTACAGGTTTCAGTCCCTGTGGATTCGACCTCGGTCTTACCGAGTTTATTACTACATCACAACCCTATACTTGGGGAGTGGACAAGTTTTTGGCGCCGTTGCCGGGGATTGAAGGCTACGTTTTCTGAAGTTAACTCGTTTTAGGATTAGTTTAAGATTAGGACTTTTCTGATTTTTAGGGTTTATTTTTAGAATTTTCCAATTCCAGGTTTTCCTTTAATTTTTAGAAATTTTCTCTCAAGTAACTTTCTACTTTTAGATAGTTTTCCTTTTTTAGAAACTAACCCAACTTTCTTATTTTGTAGGATTCTAAGATAGGTTTCTAAATTGGTAATTTCTCTTTTCCTTGTTATTTCTAGATTAGGATTCCTTTTTAGCAAGTTTCTAATTCTAACTCTTTTAGAATCTAATTTTTTTTCCTATTTTATTTTTAGAAACTTTCTATTTAAAGACTTTCTATTTAGAAACTAACTTTCCTGTTTTGTAGGCCTTTTAGAAATTTCTAATTCGGTAAGCTCTTTCTAAATTCTACTTTCTATTTTTAGAATTTCTGTTACTAACTTACTTTCTAGTATAAGAACTTTACTCTTTTGTTTTAGAAATTTTATACTCTCTTAGGAATTTCTCTTTTTCTAAATTAGAAACTAGTTTACTGCTATTTCTCTTCTTAGGATTTTCTAATTTTTGGTTAGAATTTCTCTACTTTCTATTTTTAGAACTTTTCTATTTCTAGACTTCCATTTATTTTAGAATTTTTTTTTTTTTCCTTTTTAGAAACTAACATTACTTTCTATTTTAGGATTAGGATTTCTAATTTAGAACTTTCTAACTCTAGGTTTAGAACCTTCCTCTTTTGTTTTTAGAAACTAGGTTAGTTATTTTCCTTTTTAGAAACTCTTCCTAACTTTAGAAACTAACTCATTCTTCCTTTTATTTTTAGAAACTTTCTAATTCTAGGTTTAGGAAACTTTCCTTTTCTAGAAACTAACTTTGTTTCCACCTTAGAATTTTCTAACTTTAGAATTTCTATTTTTAGGAACTAATCTCTTTTTGGTTTCTTTTTGCAGGTTCTTAATTTAGGGTCTCCAATTTGGTAACTTCCTTCCAACCCTCTCTTTCTTTTTAGATTTTTATTTCCCTTCTTAGGATTAGGTTTAGAATTTGATTGAGGGCTGTGAGTGTTTCATGCCCAAGTGGGCTCGTGACAACACTCGACGTCTCTTGACTGAAGGAGGATTAGTTGAGGGGTTAACTGTCCATCACAGGACTAGACACCGCTCGAATTTCCCTGAGTTAATTGATGATATGGCTGGAAATCAACCTCGTCTACCCCAACCTAGGGTAGAAGATGTCCGGGATGAAAATGAGGTGCATCAAGCACCCCCGCCTCGTACCTTATGAGATTACTTACAACCGGCGGGGGTGAGTACGCCCTCATGCATGGTTTTTCAGGAGAATGCAGGACATATGGATATCAAGCCAGGGGTGATCCAACTCCTTCCTAAATTTCATGGGCTTGAGTCAGAGAATCCATGTCTACATCTGAAAGAGTTCGATGAGATCATGACTACCCTATACTTTCCTAACGTGTCTGATGACACGGTCAGGTTAAAACTCTTTCCCTTTTCTTTGAAAGAGAAAGCCAAGACGTGGTTACATTCATTACGTCCTCAATCTATTGGCAGATGGAGTGACATGACAAGGGAGTTCATTAAAAAGTTTTTTCCATATCATAAGACGAACACCCTTAGGAAATCGATCATGAACTTTGCCCAAAGGGAAGATGAAACATTCTTCCAATGTTGGGAGCAATTCAAAGATCTTGTCAGTTCATGCCCACAACATGGTTTTGAAACGTGGCGCATCACGAATTTTTTCTAGGATGGACTGACATCTCCCATGCACCAATTAGTTGAGACAATGTGTAATGGGGAGTTTATGAATAAAGGTGTCGATGAGGTGTGGGACTACTTTGATAAACTTGCTGAGAACACACAAACATGGGACATCTCCCCTAGACTGAGTACTATGCCTAGGCCGACTCATTCCAAAGAAAAAGGTGGAATGTACCTCTTGAAAGAGGATGATGATATTAACGCCAAGGTAGCCAATCTCACTCGAAAACTCGAGGCCATGGAATTAAAGAAGGATAAGGCCAAGGAAATTGTTTGTAGTATTTGTGGTTGCAACATTCACACTACTGAGAATTGCCCAACTATATCTGCCTTTCAAGAGGTATTGAATGAGCAATCCAATGTTGTAAGCAATTATCAAAGACCTTTCAGTGGGCCCACCTCTAACACATACAATCCTGGCTGGAGAAACCATCCAAACTTTAGTTGGAGGAATGGACAAACCGCTACACCTCAAGGTTTCCTAAATCAAAATCCAACTCAAGAGAAACCTCAAGAGGATTCGGTTCTGAAACATCTTCAAAAGCAAGGGCTTTTCAATCAAGGTATGCTACAGGCCTTTCAAGACCTTACAAAAGCAATACAAGGACTTAAGGCTGAAAATGTGATTGGGAACAAGGGGAGCTTCCCAGCTCAACCTCTTCCCAATCCTAAATCACAATATGAAGTTAGCGACCCAAGCTCTTCAAATCAGATGGAGCAAGCTAAATCCATCACCACTCTTAGGAGTGCAAAAATCATTGACAAGACCATTCCGGTTAGGGCTGAAAAGTCTAAGGACCCGAAAGTGGATAAAGAAGATGGATCTAGCCATGCCCCACCAGAGTTAAAACCGAAACCTCAAGGAAAGCCGGTTGCTCCATTTCCCCAACGGTTTGTTGCACCAAAACCTCTCTCTAACTCTCAGGATATTCTAGAGATGTTGAAACAAGTGAAGGTCAACATACCTCTACTTGATGCCGTGAAACAAATACCTTCCTATGCCAAATTCTTGAAAGACTTATGTACGACCAAAAGCGACCAAAAGACGGCAAAATATTCAAAAGAAAGTCTTCCTGATTGAGAAAGTGAGTGTCATCCTAAAACAAGATGTGCCGTAAAAATTCAAAGACCTCGGTAGCCCAACCATATCATATGTAATTGGGGACTATCGAATTGATCACGCACTTCTTGACTTAGGAGCGAGCGTTAATCTTATTCCCTACTCGGTATACAAACAGTTGGGTTTAGATGAATTAAAACCCACCTTAACCACACTACAACTTGTTGATCGCTCTGTTCGTGTACCAAGAGGAATAATTGAGGATGTGTTGGTCCAGGTTGATCGATTTTACTACCCAGTAGATTCCATCATTCTGGATACCGAACCCATCAACAATACAAGCACTCAGATTCCTGTCATTCTTGGTCGTCCATTCCTTGCCACTTCAAACGCAATTATCAATTGCAGGAATGGTGTCATGAGTATGTCTTTCGGGAATATGACATTAGAAATGAATATCTTTTTCAACACTGGCAGATGGGTAGAGGAAGATGATGATATCCACGATATTAACATGATCGATACTTTCGTGGAAGATAGGACACCCCTTACCTTATCCTCTGATCCTCTAGAGACGTGTCTGGCCCACTCCCATGAGTTTGATGATGACATAATTAGGGAGACGTGTGTCATGCTTGATGCGGTACCGGTACTTGAAGTTAACCGGTGGAGGCCACAATTTGAAAAGTTACCCCAAACTGATGAAGTGCCTCTACCGTCTAACCTCAAGCCACCGAAGCTTGACCTAAAACCTTTGCCCTCTGATTTAAAATATGCATACTTAGGTCAAGATGAGACATACTCGGTGGTGATTTCTGCCCACCTTGAGAAAGAATAAGAGAGTATGCTCATATCTACTCTCCTGGAGCATAAGGGAGCCCTTGGATGGACAATCGCGGACCTCAAGGGAATCGACTCCTCGATTTGTACTCACCGCATATATCTTGAGGATAATGCGAAGACCGCTCGACAACCACAACGTAGACTAAATCCAAACATGAAGGAAGTGGTTAAGGCCGAGGTTCTTAAACTATTGGATGTGGGTATCATATACCCTATATCTGATAGTCAATGAGTGAGTCCAACTCAGGTGGTTCCTAAGAAGTCCGGGATCACCATCGTAGCCAATGCCAATAATGAACTCGTGCCGACTAGAGTCACTACTGGTTGGAGGATGTGCATTGACTACAGGAAATTAAATACCGTCACGAGGAAAGACCAGTTTCCTTTACCCTTCATTGATCAGATCTTGGAAAGGTTAGCTGGTCATTCCTATTACTATTTCCTCGACGGGTATTCGGGCTACAACCAGATAGAGATCGCCCCTGAAGATCAAGAAAAGACTACGTTTACATGTCCCTGCGGTACCTTTGCTTACCGAAGGATGCCGTTTGGACAATGTAATGCTCCTGCCACCTTCCAGCGATGTATGATAAGCATATTTTCTGACATGGTGGGGCAATATTTAGAGGTCTTCATGGACGATTTCTCTATTTTCGGTCCATCTTTCAGTGAGTGCTTGAAAAGTCTTAAATGTGTGCTGAAAAGATGTGAAGAAAAGAACTTGGTACTTAATTGGGAGAAGTGTCATTTCATGGTTCAGAAGGGAATTATCCTTGGACACATTATTTCATCCAAAGGAATCGAGGTGGATAAGGCAAAGATCGATCTTATCTCTAACCTACCTCCACCCAAGAATATAAGGGACGTGCGATCCTTCTTAGGACATACCGGGTTTTACAGAAGATTCATAGAGGACTTTAGTCTCATCTCTCGTCCTCTATGTAATCTACTTCAAAAGGATGCACCATACGAGTGGACTGAACTATGTCAGGAAGATTTCACTAAGCTCAAGGGTATATTGACTAGTGCACCCATCATACAGCCACCTGACTGGAGCATTCCTTTTGAACTTATGTGCGACGCGTCTGATTATGCTCTTGGGGCAGTTCTAGGCCAGAGAAAATATAAGAAACCCTACGTTATTCATTACGCAAGTAAGACTCTAAATCCTGCGCAAGTGAACTACTCGACTACGGAAAAGGAACTCTTAGCCGTAGTGTTCGCCTTGGACAAATTTAGATCCTACTTGATTGGATCAAAGATCATTATCTACACTGATCACCCAGCGCTTAAGTATCTTCTGTCTAAGAATGATGCTAAGCCCCGCCTGATACGATGGATCCTCCTACTCCAGGAATTTAACCTAGAGATAAAAGATAAAAAGGGAGTAGAGAACGTACGTAGTAGCTGACCATCTTTCTCGCCTTAATCCCTCTGATTCCTTTGAGACGACACAGATTAATGACATATTCCCTGACGAACAATTGTTCAGAGTCTCCCATTCGCCTTGGTTCACTGATATCGCTAATTATCATGCCACAGGTTCCATACCGACACATTGGACTGCACAAGATAAGAAGAAATTTTTCACCGAGGTGCGCAAATTCTTCTGGGATGATCCATACTTGTTTAAATATTGCCCAGACCAAATCTTGAGGAGATGTGTGCCAGACAATGAGCATCAGAGTGTCATCTCCTTCTGTCACTCACAGGCCTGTGGTGGTCACTTTTCTGTAAAAAAGACCACGGCCAAAATTCTGCGGTGTGGCTTCTATTGGCATACTATGTTCAGAGACACTCATGAGTTTTGCAAAGCTTGTGAGCATTGTCAGAAATTGGGAGCATTGTCCCGTCGAAATATGATGCCCTTGAATCTCATTCTTATCATAGAGGCATTTGATTGCCGGGGCATCGATTTCATGGGGCCATTCCCCCAATCTTTTGGGAATTTATATATTTTGCTTGCCGTAGACTATGTCACTAAATGGGTTGAAGCGATTCCGTGTCAAACTAATGACCATCGCACGGTCATTAAATTCCTGAAAGAAAACATCCTTTCCCGATTCGGAACGCCTCGAGCCATCATTAGTGATGGGGGCTCACACTTTTGTAATAGACCATTCGAGAGTTTAATGAAGAAATACGGTATCTCTCATAAGGTGAGCACCCCATACTATCCACAGACAAGTGGGCAAGTTGAGATTTCTAATAGGGAGATCAAACACATTTTGGAGAAAACGGTTAACCCTGACCGTAAGGATTGGTCAATTCGATTGACCGATGCCTTATGGGCATACCGTACTGCTTTTAAAATCCCTATTGGAATGTCTCCCTTTAGACTCGTCTATGGGAAGGCTTGCCACTTACCTGTGGAGTTGGAACATAGAGCCTACTGGGCAATCAAAAATTTGAATTTCAATTTGAACAACGCTGGCTCGCTACGCAAACTTTAATTAAATGAACTTGAAGAAATCCGGAACGACGCGTACGAGAACTTGAGAATTTACAAGGACAAGATGATGGCGTTTCATGACCAACACATTCTACGAAAATCATTCACGCCAGGTCAGAAAGTCTTTTTGTATAATTCTCGATTACATCTCTTTCCGGATAAGCTTCGATCTCGTTGGACCGGTCCTTACATTGTCATTACTGCATATCCTCATGGGGCCGTCGAGATAAGAGACCCCGACAATGGCAAAGAGTTTAAAGTAAATGGACATCGCTTAAAGCCATTTGTCGAGAAATTTGATTCAGAGGACATGTCCATGCCTCTGACTGATCCTATTTACCAGGAATGATCTCCTAGTCTGATGGAGGTATAGGTAGGTTTATTACTTTTATAGGACTAGGGTAGTTGCTTTGGTCTGGCTGAAGACATTAAACTTAGCGCTCCTAGGAGGCAACCCAGCTTTTTAATTCATTTCATTTTCCTAGTTAGTTAGTTCAATGTTTGTGGGTAACATTACTACAAACCCTCACGAGACTACAACTCGTCCACTAGGGGCAACCTAGGGGTTTAAAGGCTTATTGCATATGCTAAATGCAATCGAAAGCACCTGCAGAAGTGGTATAGGTAGGAGTTTATTTTTGTTTTACTTGTGTTGGTTTCTCTCTTGCGCTGACTTACTCTCTCGCTGATATTTTTGGAAAAGTCTCTCGATTCATCATCCAGGTACTATCTTCCCATCACTTCATATTTACTTTTCGTTGTCCCAAGTGCATTGCATACTCATATCTTTTACATTGAGGACAATGTAGATTTTAGGTTGGGGGTGGGAGATTAGGTTTGGTTTCCTAATCAGTGTTTTCTTGGTCTTGAGCAGAAATCGTGAAATTTTTTTTAAATTTTCTGAAATTTCTTGTGAATTCGAAGTGATTTTGACGGCCATCTAGGGCACTTAAGAATTTCAAGATATGTGGAGTTGGTAACTTATGACTCTTGGATTCAGTATTTGTTAGATTTCACAGTAAGTTCGAACTGTTAATCTAGGATTAGAAGTTTTAAACATTGATTGAGTCATGATTCCACAAGACACATCCTGCTTGCACATTAAGGTTTCAGTTCGATATTGAATTGTAACTTGGTGATCATTAAGCATGGAAGGAACCACCGTGGGGAATTTGTCCATTAGGTTCAATAAGAATAATGAAAGAATTAAAATACCCAGCTACAAGATAGCTACCTACGGAAAGGGTTGGGCGAACGAACTTCACCATAGGTTTGCTCCCTATAGGTATAGATTCGATTCCCCATAGTTGACATTTGGAAAGAGTTAGGCAACTGGTTTTCACCATAGGTTTGCTCCCTATAGGTGAGGATTTGATTCCCATAATTGGCATTACTGTTTATAGAAAAATCAAAGGCGAGATCGGGTTTAGGTTGTCCTAAATGCTCTTTTGATCGTCAATGTTATCATGAAAAGTGACGATTGAATCTCTTAATGATGGTAAGCAGGGTTTACACTATATACACTCATGGAACTCAATGTTTAAAATTATTCTAATTAATGGATTAATATTGTAACTTGATTATGAAGTCACCATGAGCTTGATTCTATGAGGAATTAATAATCAACATTCATAAATCTTAGAA
Organism: Magnolia officinalis; assembly: GCA_021015155.1. Lineage (NCBI taxonomy): Eukaryota > Viridiplantae > Streptophyta > Magnoliopsida > Magnoliales > Magnoliaceae > Magnolia > Magnolia officinalis. The sequence continues at coordinate 69,448,750 of JAJHSJ010000008.1, read as the reverse complement.
TTCTGATATCTGAATTACTTGTCGAAATATCACTCGAATTTATAGAAATTGTCCCGTAATTCTTAATTTATTTTTCGCATGTTTTGCTCGGGACTAGCAAAATGCTGGTTGGGGGTTGTGTTGAGGGTCGAATATTGCACATCAGACCCTGATTATTGCCTGGATTTATAGACATAATACCGTTTAATGGTTCGCTTTATTCGTACTTGTGATGCAGAGTGTATTTATGAGTATGGACTGAAAAAGGGAGCTTAAAGCATGGATTTAACGCTCTGATGACACCAAAGGCAATGGACGAACTCCAGGGACTGAAATTGATGGATTTGCACGGCAGAGATCAGAGGAAATCAGGCCGTTCGCATTTAACGGGCCCGAAAACCAACCAGAATGCAAGATCACAGGGTTCCCACCATCTGATAGACTCGAAACTTTATACAGGGTCCGAGGATGCTAAATTAACCGCACACGTCAAAATTCACCCGTTGAATCCTTGTGGAAGCAGTCCAACAGACATATCAGCCCATAAATCATTGATTTCAAGCCCACTTGACATCTGGATATGCTTCGATTTTGGGTTCAACCCTTTAAGTAGGGAGACAAAATGAATGGATGGGTTGGATTGCTCATAAACATATCAGAGGGCCCCACTTGAGTTGGGTGTGCACTATGTACAAGTGCACTAGCTGCACACGGTTACGCAGAGACGGTCAAATAGTCTCTTGATCGAACCAAAGACGAAAACGGCAATAGCCGTTCGCTGTTGCTGCGAACAGAGCCACCGACTCGTTGCAGTGGGCCACCATCTTGATTCGAAGTCCCGATCCGGACCGTCCATTGAATTTCCACAAGCCCTATCACCAAGGCCTAGGTGACAAAACTCCAAAGAACAGCGATAATGGGCTTCTAGCCGTTCACACACAGGATAAACGGCAGCAAGAAATACATTGCACGCCTCCGCAGATCTGATCCAAAACCATCCATATCCGACCGGATTTTCGTCACGCATCTAATGGACGACGTAGATTCCTCCGTCGAATTCAATAATGGGCCCCACCAACCTCTGCAGAAAACGGAAACTTCCGTTTTTAACAGTGTCCGTGAAACGGACGCCTGGTTACAGTTGTGGGCCCCACTCATCATTCAAAAGGGTGATCCACACCGACAATTAGAACCCCGAGGTCCTTCTTACCAAGGTCTAGGTGGAAAGTTTCAAAGATGAGGTGAGGATCCGATCTCAGCCGTTCAAACAACGGTTGGACGGTAGAACGTAAAATCAAGTGGGCCGCGTCAGCAACAAATCAAAACCGACCAGGTCCGAACGGTTTTTCGAGAGCATCCTACTGGACGGCTTGGATTTCCCAAATTAACAATGAAGTGGGCCCCACCGACTGTCAGAGCTCAACGCGTAAGCTCTGTTACGCGTTACGCGGTCCGGAAAAACCGGACATTCTGGATCTTCCTGGCCCACCGTCTCTGATTGATTCGGCAATTCAAACCGTCCATCACTTAGGGCGCTCAGAAAATTCCCAGGAGATGTTGTCTCTTTGAAAAGAAAGCAAAAGAATTGGGAGTTTTTGTTGCTATTTTCCACTACGAAAGAACTTTCGCTGCATCCGTGAAACATCCGGTTTCTGCTGCGAAACAGAAGTCGACCGACGCTCTCCTTCGTCCCTGGAAGCTATAAAGAGAAGAGAAAAGAGAGAGTCAGGCATTCACGGCTAGAGAGAGAGACAGGGAGAGACAGGGAGAAAGAACTTTTCTTTTATGTTCTTTTTGCTGGTTTTCTTTCTTGGCTGTTGAGAGATCCAGCCAATCATGGTTGGCTAAACCTCTTAGCTAAGGCTAAGAGGTGAAGCTTGTGGGGGTGATGGGAATTTCTACATGCTGATTTATTCTTGAATTGATGTGATCTTAGTTTTTATTTAAGAAATTATTTTAGTTATTAATGGTTTATTGTGACTGAATTACAGTAAATCTGTGATGGCTTGAGTATTTTCTCTCCTTTTATGTTTTATGATGTCAGGAAGCCCTGTTGTTCACCATCGTCTCCTGGGCATGGTTGGATGTCGGTACCCTTCCTAAACTTCATAGCATGTTGATTGGTTGGTAATTAGTTTAATTCTATTATTTACTTTGTCTCCTTGGCATGGTTTGGTGATGGAATCTATTCTAATTCATATCCCTTTAATCTCTTGAAGACTATATCAACGTCAGTTCAGTTCAATTTCCATGATTCTTGAAGCATGCATGAGATCTCCTTGAACTCTATAAGTGGATCCTCTGAATCCCTAGTTTCCTATTTCTGAATTCCTTAAGTTTTAAATCAATATTTCACCATTATTCATCAAAACTCATTCGATTTAGATTACGTCTTATCCTAGTTCTAGTTCTAGTGAATTTCAGATCACGTACAGGTTTCAGTCCCTGTGGATTCGACCTCGGTCTTTCCGAGTTTATTACTACATCACAATCCTATACTTGGGGAGTGAACATTACTGTACACCATACGGAAGGAACTACATCCACAGTGACACAATATATTTCATACGCGGTGCGCCGTCAACGACAAAGTCTGTAATGTAATCATAAATAGTTGCGGTAGTGAGAACATCATCTCAAGAGTGATGGTGGATAAGTTGCAACTACGAACGACAAAACATCATTCTCCATACTCAATTGGTTGGATAAAAAAGGTGAATGAGACCAAGGTAACTGAACAATACACTGTCTCATTTCCAATTGACAAACATTATAAGGATCAAACACTTTATGATGTGGTCGACATGGAAGCATGCCATATGTTACTCGGTTGACCATGACAGTCGGACCATGATGTGACCCACCAAGGATGAGACAATATTTATGTGTTCATCAAGAATAGTCAAAAAATAATCCTTACCCCTATGGCACCAGAGAACTACCCTAAGCCTCCAAAGTGGAGGGGAGTTCCCTTCTTACCATTCGAAATTTCATGGAGGTATCCAAGAACATCGGCGAGGTATACGCCGTAGTGGTGAAGGGCGAGGAATTGAAGCCCTCAAACATTCCTCCAAATTTAAGGCTATTGCTAAATGAATTCAAAGAAGTCTGTCCTGAAGATTTACCCAATGGGTTGCCCCCCATGAGAGACATCCAACATTACATAAACCTCGTCCTTGGGGCTAGCTTACCCAACTGCCCTTATTATTGGATGAGTCCGAAGAAGTGCGACATACTTCAAGGGCAAGTGGAGGAATTGATCTGTAAGGGTCTTTTGAGAGAGAGCATGAGCCTATGTGTTGTACCAGCGTTATTAACGCCAAAAAAAAGATAGGAGTTGGTGTATGTGTCGACAGCTGGGCAATCAACAAAATTATTATCAAATATCGATTCTCAATACTGCGGTTAGACGACATGCTCGATATGCTAGAAGGGGCCAAGGTGTTCTTTAAGCTAGATCTAAGTAGTAGGTACCATCAGATTCGTATCCGACCTGAAAATGAGTGGAAATCGGCATTCAAGACCAATGAATGGTTGTATGAGTGACTAGTCATGCCCTTCGGTATATTGAACACACCAAGCACTTTTATCTGTTTGATGAATCAAGTATTAAAACCGTTCACTGGTTGATTTGTGGTAATATATTTTGATGACATCCTAATATATAGTCAGAATGAGACAGTGCACAGGGAATATCTCAGGCAGGTGCAGCAGGTCCTACAAGTTAACAAGTTGTACCTCAACTCAAAGAAGTGTAGCTTTTTAATGGATAGCCTGTTTTTCCTATGATTTATTATAACGTCCAAGAGCATCCGTGTGAACGATGAAAAAGTGTGAGCCATTAGGGAATGGTCGATCTTGACAAACATTCATGAAGTGAGGAGTTTCCACGGACTGACGAATTTCTATCGTCAATTCGTGCAGAATTTTAGCACGATAGTCGCACTTATTACGGATTGCATGAAAAGGGGACCGTTTCAGTGGACCGATGAGGCTGACAAGAGCTTTCATGAGATCAAGCATCGATTATTTACGACAACGGTCTTGGTTTTTCCTAATTTCGATAAGTTGTTTGAGGTTGAGTGTGACACCTTATATATTGGAATTGAAGTATTATCACGGGAAGGCAGGACGGTAGTCTTCTATAACGAGAAGCTCAGCGAAGCCCGAATTGAAGTATTATCATGGGACGACAGGACGGTAGTCGACGTATGAACTTGAGTTGTATGGAGTTGTTCTGGTGCTGCGACATTGGCGACATTATCTTATTCAAAGAAAGTTTTTTCTGTACACTGACTATCAAACATTAAAATTTATTAATAGTCAGACTAACGTGAATCGTGTGCATGGTAGATGAGTTGCATTTTTTAAGGCATTCACGTTCATTCTGAAGCACAAGTCAGGGTAGCAGAATAAGGTGACTGATGCACTTAGTCGTTGTGCATCACTACTTGTTATAATGAGCAATAAGGTGGTCAGCTTCGACTATCTTAAGGAGCTGTATGCCGAGGACGAGGACTTCAAGGATTCTTGAATGAAGTGTCAAGAAGGTCATCTCAATGTCCTACATATGTATGACAGTTTCCTCTTCAAGGGAAATCAATTGTGCATCCCCCAAAGTTCTCTGAGGGAACAGATTATTCAGGAGTTATATGGAGATGGTCTTGGTGGGCACCTTGGACGAGACAAGATGCGAGCTCTTGTGGAGGAGCGGTATTACTGGCAGTAATTGGTATGTGATGTGAGAAAAATAGTACATCGTTGTCATGTTTGTCAGACCTTTAAGGGGGCAATCTCAAAATACGGGCCTCTACATCCCGTTATCTATGTCTGACGGCCCTTGGGAGGATTTATCTATAAACTTCATGCTTAGTCTCCCATGAACACAACGCAGCATGGATTTGATGTTCGTGGTGGTAGACCGCTTCTTCAAGATGATACACTTTATCCCACATAAGAAGACTCTTGATGCAACACACCCGGTGAATCTATTCTTCAGAGAGATCATGCGGCTACATGGAGTTTCTAAGACCATTACTTCTTACCATGACACGAAGTTCATTAGCCACTTTTGACAGACTTTGTGGACTCGATTCGATACACAACTTTAGATCAACAGCACTTACTACCCATAAACTGATGGACAGACTAAAGTTGTGAATCGCATGTTAGAAAACCTCCTTCGATATATTTCAAGTGAAAGATCGAAGTAGTGGGATTTGGCCTTGACTCAAGTGGAGTTTACATTCAACAAAATAGTGAACCGCTCGACAGGAAATTCCCATTTCAGATTATTTATGGTTGATTGCCTCGCCACACACTTGACTTATTCCCTCTGCCTAAACTCTCAGGCATGAGCATTGCAGCAGAATATATAGCAGACAAGATCATGGGCATTTATGTGGAGGTGCAGACCAAGCTGCATGCCTTGAACAAAAAGTAAAGGAGCAAGCAGACAAGCATCGGCGACAAAAGGTATTCGAGGTGGGCGACCACGTTATGGTCCATCTATGCGAGGAGAGATTTTTGACCGGGACGTACAATAAATTGAAGAATAAGAAGATTGGACTGGTACTGATCATCCGAGATCAATGATAACGCTTATGTTGTTGATCTTCTGGATGACATGACAATCTCATGGACTTTCAACGTCATGAACCTGACCGAGTATCATGAAACAAAGCAGGACGAGTTCTTTTGAAGTGGAGGGGACTGATGTAGAGTGTTCACTCCCCAAGTATAGGGTTGTGATGTAGTAATAAACTCGGTAAGATCGAGGTCGAATCCCACGAGGACTGGTCGTCACAATTCAAATTCACAATTCTTCTTAACTAATTCAACAAATAATGGAGCAATTTACTAACACAAATCTATGAAAAACAATTGAGAACAGGGAAGAAAATTCAATCAGAGAGAGCACTAGGACTTTCGAATCCACCCCTAATTATCCTAACCCTTGTTTTGTCTATTGATTCACCCTAATCTAGATTGATACAACTTGTATAGAGAAAGCACAATCTGTGTCCTTAGTCGGGCATACAGAATGTCTAATTCCTTTAAGTAATGCCATGAAGAACATATCCCATGTCCTTGGTCGGGCACATGGAATATACAGTTCATTAAAGCACCCTGTTTCTTCCTCTATAGGAACCTGTTCATGATCAGATACAAGCACCTAGAATAAGCATCCAGACCACATCCATCTATAGACTCTGATCAAGCTTATAAATGGAGAAGTATAGAATTTAGAATCAATCAAACACACTTAGAGAAAGAAACAATTCAATCTAGTTAAGATGAGTTCAACACATTAACAAGAGCCAATCAAATTAAGGGCTTCATCTCAGCCCTAGACAAGGGATTTAGCAATCCATAGAATTGGTTAGAAAGAAAGAAAAATAAAACATAAGTGATAAACACATCTGGCCTGTCTTTCTTCCTCTCTGCTTCTTTTCTTTCTTTCTTTCTTCTCTTTTCTTTCCAAGCTCTGGATCTGTTATCTCCCTCTCCTCCGTGCTTTCGATTCCTGCTCCCAGCTATCCATCCCTTCTCAGTCTCACGTCTCTCCCTTTTATAGATGACAGCGAGGTCGGTGCGTATATGCCCCTTACGCAACAAAAATATGCTCCTCATAATTCCCCTCTTCCTTGCAATTTTTCCAGAAGATCAACGTCCCTTGGGATATTTTTGAGTTGCCTACACGATGGACGGTTCAGATCATCAATCCGAACTTGATCATGAACACACTGGGGCCCACAACGGCCGGTTTTCACGGACGCCTGCGCAGAGAGATCGCGCACATGCTGACGTTGCTGGTGGGGTCCACTTCGATGTATTTTGGAGAAATCCAAGCCGTTCAATGCATTCCTCTCAGAAAATCGGTCAGAAAAGGCTTCTTTTGGACAGATTTTGATGCGGTCCACCTGTTTTCTGCTCTACCGTCAATCCTTCTTTCGAACGGTTAAGATCTCATTCCCTTTTATTTCTTTAGATCTTATCAACTAAGCCTTGGTAACAGGGGCTTTAGAGATCTAATGGACAGTCTGGATCACCGGCTCGGATGACAGGTGGGGCCCACAACAGAAACTGACAGTCTCTGTTATGGATGCTGCGAACAGGGACGCGGATTCTTCCGCTGCGATGGTGGTGGGGCCCACTCCTTCACGAATTTTTGAAATCCACTCCGTCCATTGATTCCATGACGAAAAACCAACCTGAAATGAGTACTTTCGGAGTAAAATAGGTGTGGCCCACAAGATGATTTGGTCCGCCGTCCATCTTACGTTTAACCAGAGATCCGTGTGTTTACCCATGCATGGGTCCAAAAGGACACCTAGGTGAGGGTCAAGCCCGACCTCTGAGTACAATGAACGGTCCAGATCATCCGAATGCTCAAAGGGTGGGCCCACAACCAAAAATCGGACGGACAGCGTCTTTACGCTGTCCGTTTTCTGATTTTCTTAAGGAAACACGGTCAAGGCCTGCTTTGACCGGACTGCACGGTCCGATGTAACTCGGGTGGGCGTGCACTATATGCACGTCCACCCTCATGTGGGGTCCTCTGTGATGTTCGTACGAAATCTGCTCCGTCCATCCGTTTTCTCAAATTATTTTAAGCGTTGAGTCCGAAATTGAGGCATATCCAGGTATCCGGTGGGCCAGGGATCAACGGTTTGTGGGCTGATTTGCCAGTTGGGGCACTTCTATAGTGATCCAAGGGATGAAATTTTATATGTACGATTAATTTGTGGCCCTTAGAAAATGTATGAAGTTTCGAGCCAATCGGATGGCTGGAACCATGTGATCTTGCATTCTAGACCATTTTCGGGCCCTTTCAACGTGAACAGCTTGATTTCCTTGGATCCTTGGTGTATAAATCTGTCGATCTTGGTTCTCTGGAGTCCATCCCGTGCTCTGGTGGCTTTGGATCATCAAATCCATACTTTTAATTCTCTTTTCAGTCTAACGCTCATTATTACGTCCTGCAATGAAAACACGGTCAAAACACTCCATTAAACGTTATCATGTACGTATCATTAGGCAATTACCGGGTCTGCTATGCAATATTCGACCCTGATCATAGAGTGGGTTGCAAATAGTTTCATGGCCAAGATGGATCAGAAAAGAACCGGTTGACAACAAAAGTGATCCAGACTGTCAGATTTTAAATTGGGCGTATCTTGCAATTCGAGATGAGTTATTCAACGTACCATATATGATTTTGGGATAGGACGAGCTACTTTAGCTACCCAACCCCACTATGCTGGGTTAGTGGGGTTGTGCATGCCAAATTTGCAAAATACCGCTAAATCGACAGTCAAATTCCTATTTTATTTTCATTTTTACTATTTATAGTAAGTTTTAGTTTCAGTATAACTCTTCATCCGTTGGGCTTTAGGAGTTGTGTCCAACATGAAAAGTGCTTAGAATAATTAGGAGAACGTTCTAATTCAGCCAAATAGGAAAGAAAAAGAAAAAGAGGAGGTTCTTTTGTGCAACCTTGAAGAATAACCTTATCCTTTCAGCCTCTATAATAGCAATCCATAAACTATTCATTAGACAGCCCATACATTCAGTTGTACACATAAATTGCACTCTCCATTCCTTCATCTTGACCGTCTAATGATAATGAAATACAATCTAGACTGTCCAAAAGCCTATGGGTAACAATTTGGACTGTGCAATAATAATAAAAGTGATTTCGACACTTGTTCAAAAGTCCGTAGAAACAAGGACAATGAAAAGTAATGGGAAACGTTCAAAAGCAGGTGAACAAGGATATGGACCATCTAATGATGGTGGACAAGAACTGAGACCGTTCACAAGTCCTTGAACAAGGATTAGGACCATCCAATGATGGTGGACAATGATCTTGACTATTTAAAAACTCATGGACAATAATCTAGGCCCAACGATGGTGGACAGGAATTTGGATGATTTAAAAGTTCGTTGACAGCAATCTAGTCCATCTAATGATGGTGATATTGATATGGGCCGTTCGAAACTGTACGGTAAGCGATCTAGACCATCTAATGATGTGGGCTGCGATCTGAACCGTCCGGTGATGGTGGGAAGCAATATGGATTGTTCAAAAGTCCATGAACAATGATATGAATTGTCCAATTATGGTTGACAATAATCTGGACCATTTAATGTCTATGGACAATGATCTGGACTGTCCAATGATGGTGAACAATGATTGGGACCGTTCAATGATTGGGGAATTCAATCTGGATAGAGAGAGAGAGAGAGGAGAAGAGGCAGTTAGAGAGAGAGAGAGAGTGATGATCAGGTTGACCTTCTTTGATACTTGGGCAGAATTCGAGGGCTGATTCTCAAAGCACTCAGAAATTAATTAGAAATTGCACACTAGGCATGCGAGTAGTCAAATTAAACGGTCCAAATTATGGAACCTAGTGTAGATGTGTTACCAACAAAAAATTAAGATTATTTCATTATCTGACCACACTACGCCAAAATCGTTGTTTTGCGACGGACTAAATCCGTCGTAAAACCAAATAAACGACGGACTTCGTCCGTCGCTTGGTCCGTCGCTGTTTACTGGGTCGTTTTTGGTTTTACTACGGATTTTATCCGTCGTTTAATCTGCGACGGATAAGGTCCGTCGCAACATAGCGACGGATAAAATCTGTCGTAAAAAATAAAAAATCCGTCGAAAATATTCAAAAAATTAGTCGTCACTAAAAACATTAGCGACGGATAAGGTCCGTCGCTAATATGAGTAAGCAACGGATCTCATATCCGTTGCCGATCTTCAACGGTCTAAATTAGCGACGGATAAGGTCCGTCGCTAATATAGTAAGCGACGGACCTTTAATCCGTCGTTATATTCAATGTTCAGAAGTTAGCGACGGATTTGGTCCGTCGCTAAAATATCTGTAAATAAAAAAATAATACTGATAATTTATTATTATTATTTTTTTAATCTTGCACCTGATAGTCATTCAAAAAATAATTCACACTATTGTTTGATAAGAATCCTATTCACAAAATTGGTAACAACTCAATTCAATAAAAGAGGAAATGACCTGAGTGGCCCACTCCAACAAAAATTGACTATTAACCCTCCTAACTAAACTCTTCTTACCCGGAACTTCTACTAGTGTCTATGCATTGCCTTGAATTGGCTACTTAGTATCTTCTCTTGTTCAATCTTCTTTTGAGCCCTTCCTACATATATTACAAACAACCAGATTCAATCCAAGAAAAGACTAGTTTAGTCAACCCTTCATATATTACAAATAACCAGCTCAAATCAATGAAAAGTGAATAATTTAATCAACTGAAACCAATTAACAAAATAAAATATTAGAATTTATCCTAGCCATTAGAGATTCAGGTAAGAGCGTTTCTTAACTTCATAGCATTCACTGGGAGAGCACAATATAGTTTGAAAAGATCTTTAGATGTTAGAATCAAATACACAACAGCGCAATGCAATCTGCATTTAATGCGCTAGTGTCTAACAAAATGACCAAATGAAAGTGTAGGAATTGCGAAATTCCTATTTCCCAACAAGATACACCTGCATAATGAGAAGATAGCAACAACTTGTTAGTGCTTGTAACTTTCAAAAAGCATTTGTGTGCAACATCCAACCTGTCTAATTGGTTAAGCCCAGTTTGAGGATCACCTAGTGTAAAATTCAGCCCCATCCACTCATCAAGTAAACAACACTTACTATTTTGTTATTTATCAGCGGATATACTTGAGGTTATCTACTGGGTGCATGGACAATAACGTATCAGCAAAGAGCAATTCTAGTGTAAATCAATATATGTATGTATGGAGTTTTGCTAAGCCCACACGTGTCTACAAGTCAGCTAATGCACCACCCACTGTATATGCTAGTATGGTAGGCCAGTGAAACATCCAAGCCATCCACTAGGTGGAGTTCACTGTGTAGAGCCCAAAGATAAAGGTGGTCCATTTAGTTGGTGTGCCATGATAGTAGAAATAAGCCAAGCGGATTAGAAAACTTTGGCTTTTTTTTTTTCACAACCGTACATTCGTTCAATTGATTATGGCCCACCTGACTAGTGGACTGACCTGATTCTTGGGATAGGGAATCTCATCATGATGGATGGCTTGGACATTCCACTTGTTCGCCTTGCTAGAATATGTGGCAACATGTGCATTAGCTGACTTGAACATGCATGTGGGCTTAGCAAAGCTCTGTATGCATCAGCAAGGGGCAATTTTTCCCATGCAAAGAACTATAATCTGAGTCATTCAAATTTTACCTCTGAATCTGGCTGCCACTCACTTGTGCCTATGTGTGAGCATGTAAGAGATTCCAGCAACTCTCTTGATGTTCCTGTTGGAAGATCAAGTGGACCACACCAAAGGAAACAGTAAGTATTGAACGCCTACAGTTGAAAACTTCTTAGGCCACAGACACAAATGAAACATTTACATGACAGTGGACCCCCACAGCGTCCAGTCACAGTCACTAGGGATACGGGTGGTGTTGGGGTCACCGCCCAATCCATTTCCCATCAGGTGAGCCACACAAGGACAAAAGAAATGTGCACAGTTGAAAGACGTAGACCTGCAGTAGAAAGCTCTATGGCCCCACTGCAACGTCTGTGTGACATCCACTCCACCTGTCACCTACTGTTGAAAACTTCCTTGGGAAACAGATATTTTAGATCAAGCTAATATTTATGTTTTCACTTCATCCTAGTCTATGTGACTTTATGAACAAGTTGGTTTGTAAATAAACATCACAGTGGGGCCTAGGAAGTTTTCAACAGTCACCACTAACTCCTATGGGTGGAGCGCCCAATGCAAAACCTTCTGACAAAAATGTTGCTGGGGCACCCAGTGCTTACATGATCAATCTTGATAACTTCCAGAAGTGGCTGAAAGTGTTCTATTAACAACCAAGGTAAAGTGTTCCATCATTATCAATTAATAGAATTGATAGAAGAAAGATCAGATTGTAATATGTTTCTTCGTTTGCTTACTATGCAGAAGTGTCATTTTTGAATGTTATTGTAAGCTCCTAATCATGGCTGGTCAAATGAAAACAAAACAATTGTTCACTGGCTAAAACCACAAGTTTAGAGGGAAAAAGGAAAAAAAATAAAATGTGAACCCCACTATGATTGGGCTGCAATCTCAGATTTTGATTTGAACATAGAATAAATATCTCAGGCTGGAAAAGCTATGTGAACCCCACCAAGATGTATGTGTTTAATCCAATTTCATCATTTTGTCAGCTCATTTTAGAGGCATGGGCTAAAAAATAAACGTAATTCAAATCTCAAATAGACTATGTTATAGGAAACAAATTTGAATGAAATAAAAACACAAATTTTAACTCGATCCAAAACTTTTGTAGCCCTTACGTTTTTAAGGACAGATGAATGGAAAAAACAAATATCAACTTGATCCAAAACTTTTGTAGGCCCAAGAGAAGTTTAATGGTGAGCTGCATTTACCATTGTTTGATATGGTGTGGTCTATTTGAGAATTGGACCTGCCTATATTTAGGGTACGTCCTAAAATGAGCTGGTAAAATGGATGAATGGAGTGGATAAAACATGTACATCATGGCTGGGCTACTGAACTTTTCCAGCACCGACCAGTGCCCAAATCAGTGTTGTGTTCCGTAGATAGGAAGAATAACATGTGGTGACGGAGATCCAGGTCAATCAGGTGTGCAGCCTCATTTTCACCCTAGATACCGAGATTTATGTAGATAAAAGACTCTAGTGCTGCAACAAACTATGCATGGAAACAGAATGCAAGTATTTCAGTTAAAGAACAAAACTGCATGGTAGAAGAGCTCGTTAAACAAATTGCTACAGAAAATTTAAAAACTGAACTGAATTGTTGTCATGAATAACAGAATTTGATGCACTTACACTGAATTAACTTAGTTTTACCATGTCTTCCCATGCATATTTTCTCTGCGGTGTTTCTCCAACTGTTGACCTGGTAAGCAGAGGAACCAGCCACAAACATAAAACTAAGCATGACTTCATATGAGGAATAAAACAAATACAAAAGAAAGAACAGGAACAGGACACAAATTGCATGCACGACATATATCAACTCAAATGTCCACCATTCCCATAGGTACGTATATATGGTCAAACAAGTGTAATTTTTATTTATGATGATTATAAACTGAGAGGACTTGTTAATGTACATCGTTTGTTCTTTAAGTGGATTTTCATGAAAATGTGAATGGATTAGCTTATTAAAAGAACAACTTTTCAAGAGAAAGCGTCATTGTGATGGACAATTTTCAAAACTAGCTTTTACAATACAAACAATGAAAAACATAATATTAATGAGAAGGAAAAAAAAAATCATTCTTTCAACCCATTATATAGGACTTGGTGCAGAGGACATTCACCATCTCCTGTGTTTGAACCAATAAGGTCATGACCGTCGTTTGCTTCAGGACTGAATGCATGGCATACAGGGTTCGCTGTGTGTAAAGGTACTTGTGGAGAGAAATACCAATTCTACCATTCCCAGGAAACATAAAAACTAGGGAATGAATTCCCTGGCAACCAAACAGGCCCTAAGGGGCACTTCTTGCATTGATATTTTTCCATCAATACTAAGAGTGCACAATGCCCTAGGCAAGTGACAAACATAAACTTTAGGAAAACAAGCCTTAACATGTTGGCAACGGAAAGCAACCCTCTAAATCTCACATGACTATGGCAGGTTATACAAAGAGAAGCTCAGCAACATGTTGATTACCAAGCTTTGGCAAAAAGTAAGGAAAAATAATTCAAGATAGAGAACTCACAGTTTTGAACTTCTCCATGTTTGTCTCAAGACAACTCTCTAATTCTGACATTTTCCCAGTGCCATAGCTATTCGCCAAGTCAACGTAAGGCTGCCATGAAGAAACATTTTATGAGTTAACCGGTTGGGGTATTAGCCGCTACTGCAGTATCAAATCCTGCATATAAAGCAGTTCTTGATTCTTCTCAGAGCAACAACTCTTCATGGGAATCGATGAAGGAAATACTTTTGTTCAAAGTTAACTTCAAGAATGATATTATTGATCGGAGAGTGATTCTATATTTGAATGAGTGCTTCTACGGGAAAATGCATTGCAAGGAGAATGCAGCATATTTAGTTCAGAATCGTTTGAAAAAAGTCACTTTAAAGGATGTTGCTTTTGACTTCTCCATTGAATACCAAAGGCATCGACAAATACCTGAAAGTTCAGAAGCAGATACAGGCCTTGTTGGCCACATTCACCTTGATAAGATGCGCTTGAAAGGACTCGACCGGAGCATGGCTGAGATCCTGCACTCTTGTCAAGAGGTTATAAATTGCTTTGGGAGAAAGAAGCACGCTCTTTCACCTTTTTTTAAGAAGATTTATTTGTCTTCCTGCGGAAGTTGCACACTTCAGCAACAATGTGATGAGAAGTGGTCTCAGCTACCATGCTTGCAGTTCTTCTACAAAGATGGAAATGGTGGTCCACAGGGTGAGCAAGGTGATACGATTGAGAAAACTTTGTAGATCATGGCTGAAGCTATCTGCCCAATTTTGTTGGGGACTCTGGTTAATGGTGACCCTCGAGTGCATATGGCCAACATTATTTGGATTGGTTCAGATTCGATAACTTGGGTGAGAAATGATGGGAAGTTGCGGAAGGGTGAGGTAGCTGTTGAGGTGGTCATTGAGAAAGATGCAACCAAAAAAAGCGGTGACGCTTGGAGGGTAGCCATGGATTCATGCCTACTTGTGATGCACTTAATTGACATGAGGAGATCTACACCATATGGTGTTCAACAAATTCAAAAACCGCTTGGAATTTCATGTGCTTTTGGTCAGTCAGTTCAGCGACTGTCAACATCTATAAAAATGGTTGCAAAAGGCGTGCTAAAATAACATCTGATGCTTGTGGCAAATAGCATGACATGCAGTGGAAATCTTATTGGTTTCAATACTGCTGGCTACAAGGCCCTGTTTCACTCTTTGAATGTTGAAGTCCCATTTACAGCAGCCACATTATTTAGGCTAATTAAATGTTTTAAGAGAGCAGCTGAAAGGTGTCACACGGATTCACTATCCAGTATAGTTGCATCATGTTCTTGGGGTAAACATGGCACAAGAACACCTTTCCAGATTATGTGGTACTTCATACTTGGACCAATTCCTTCTCCATGTAGTCCTACATTTTGAAATAAGTAACCAAAACCAACTCATTTGTGACCCTACTCAAATTTTATGGGAAAATGAGTTGAGGCAATTGATTAATTAAAAAAGATAATATCTCATGTTGCCTTTGTGATGCATGTGACTGTGTTCAAGTTACTTAGGATCTAGCCATTCTCAAACTGATTTTTTTTCCTTTTCTTTTCTAATCAAGTCATAAATAGTTAAATCAGCATTTTGTCCAGCAAACTTGTCTTAACATGACAAAAATTTGCATGAACAGTCCACTCAACATGAATTCTAACATAATCAAAGTACATCAACTATGCCTCGTACCTTCAAAAGCCTCACTTTCTGCAATCCCTCATATTCTTCATTTCTACTTTGAGTTCTTCGTTGGCTAGGTGTTGTTCCCCACAAATCAGTCGGAGTGAGGCCTAACCCATAAGTGCGGACTCGGCCATGTCGATCTTCTCCCATTACTTGAGAGAACAAGTCATTCCTTCCTGTGCTATTCTGTGAAGTTGATTAGCTCACAGAGTCAATTAAAAGAATTTGTATGCCAAGTATGTGATTTCAAAACTGCAGCTTTAAATATTTTCAGGTTGCTCGCCACCCAGATGCTGTCACAGTAGTCACAGGAATAGTGGTAGGTTTATCATTGAATACTGATAGATTGCAAACAGGACCAACTTAAAAGAATCTAAGTACAACAGGGACTAGTAACAAAAGGAGAAGTGGTTTTTCTTTTTATCAATAGCAGACAGTGAGAAGCATCATTGAGTCCTAGACACAGGGAACAAAGTCATCCTTGCAGCAATTACCAAGTCATTATGCTACCTATTAACATATGCAAATATTTCATAAAAGAAAGAAAAAATCTTAAGTTGGTTTAATTTCATTTACATGTGAGTCATTATGTCACATCTTAAGTTGGGAAGGATCTAGTGCTCAATGCTAATATCTTAGTTATCAAACACTCAATCTCAGTAAAAATGGACACATGTACAAGATTTGGGCTGTTCATCAGATTGGCCTGCTGTAGATGGGCCATATGCCAGAAATACATCTGTGACCCAAGCTACTGATTGGAAGATTACTGCTGAACAATGGGCGGACTGTTTTGCCAGCCACCCATCTGTAATTCTAAAAAATCATCCAACCAGCGGTGAAGATCAACCAACTTGGATGATTTTTAGGCTACTCCAAATCAACGATAGAGCCCAATAGATGAACGGTCCTTATCCTGAACACATGTACGAAAGGAACAGAGATTTAGTGGCCTAATATAGTTGAATTTCACACTGGATGCTTTCTCATTTCCATTATGAATTCATAATGCCTAGGACTTCTAGAATATTCTAATCTAGAGCCAAGTTGCTGAGCAATGCCATCATCTAAGCCTTATCCATGATCTCAATGAGCAACTATACTTGGGAGATCATGGACATTGAGAGTAGCCACCAAACAAGCACAAAAGTGACAAACCAAGAGAACAATTTGCATTCAGTCAATGAGCCCAATGACCAAAAACCATGATGTTGTCATGAGTTTCAATGCAGGATATCTGAGCCATGCAAAAAGAATGCGCTTAGTCTTTCCCAAAACATTAAGAGGTTGTGACTGTATGATTGCTCCTCCCGCAGAAACACCATATCAGGCAAGGAACAACTGCAGGCTTTTCCAAAACATCAAATGTTCTGCACACTTATGCAGAGCACATTTATTTGCATCTATTAAACAGGCCCTTGGTAGCAAATACCAGTAAAATATTGTAATAATATCTTTTTTAGAATGAAAATAGTACAAGATTATCTCGATGTTAACATAATGTTTTGCCATTTTTTTTATGATAATAAAGAATTTTTATTTTTCTTTAATTTTATTTTATTGCCTATTTACTATTTATCTACTATTCTCACTTTTCACTATTTTATTTCTGCATACTGACTTGATTTGAATATCACCCAAGACATTCATGTACTAAGAACGTGCCGTCACTTCACTAACATGAATTTTGAGACTAATCCATGGACACATTTGGTTAAAACTTGTGTAAAACTCTGCTGTACTCAATTTTTATAAAATTGTAGCATGCATGTGAGGCTTCTTCTAAAAGACATCCATACATAGAAACCACCTTTGACAAATCCTGTAATCGTCTTTAATACCAGTGATTTGCATGAAATATGCAAGATGAAGCATCAAGATCTTTGAGATGTTTCAATTAAAAGGTTTCAAGTTACCTGTAGTTCCAGATGAGAAAAGGATACTCGTGAATGCTTCCACAGGTTGTTCTAATGCAGTATAATCCTTAGCCCTGCAATTTCTAATAACATCATGAAAGGCTTACTTCGCATGCAAAGCTATTTCAGTAACACCTAAAAATGAGTTGATCTCATTTTAGTTAACTGAAATTACGTATAAGAGATTTTGATATTCAATACATTACTGTTGACTGATAATCCAGATTACTTGCGTAATGATTGTATTCTTGTAGAATTACAGAAATAGCAATAGATATATCAAATTACTAAGCTCAAACATTTGCTGGATTATGATCAAACCACAGAAGAGTCAAGGCAAAGAAGCCTTAACGTCTGACCTGATTCAACAGTTAAGGTAAATGCCAAATTAGAAAAAGGTGGCAACCTATTTTGTTTCTTCCTTTTCTTAGTTTTGACATTGCATTTTTTGTTCTCTCTCTCCTAAATAACTCTACCATATTGTTGGCAGTAAATAACAGTTGCTCCTTTACACTTTGCATCTTTTGATACTAATAACAACAAAGTTATCTCCATTAGCTGAAATCATGGTAAATAAGTTTTCGCAGTCAAACATGTTTAACAGTCAAGATTGCAACAGAAATAAATGCAAAAGCATCACAAAGAAGGCTGTTATTTATATAAAGAAAATTAAAAATTAAAAATTATATATATATATATATATAAAGCAGGATTGTTTCTGTCTCAATTTATTTACACTCCATAGGGAAACAATTGAAACCCAAGTTAAGAAAAACATGTACCTACTCCCATCAGTAAAGTAAATGAGACAAAAAAGCAAGTTACGGATATTAAGAAATGAAATATAATTAAATAGCATAATTATAGAAACTTTTTCCCTGCAATTCCCAGATTTCAAAGGTCAAACACATGGAAAAGCATCAAAGGTAAAACCTAGTATCTCCTTATTAATGGAGCAAATGCAGTCAGTAGAAAATCATTGCATGAGTTTATCTCCGTTTCATTGCTATGATAGAAGTAAGTTTTGCTCACACATTTGAGATTACACTCCATTTGGAGTTCATATATGGCTGCAGATAGAGTACAAGCAATTCGAGGACCTCCTCTTCTTTGCAAGGACTCGCCAGAATATGTTTCTAAAGCTGTGGATGTTCGTGGACAACTCCTCATAACTGGTAATCTTGAATAGCTGGTAATCTGATTATTCAATTTTTAGCGTGTTTTACTTCAATAAGATGTTGTGTGTTGCCTATGGGAACATGTTACTATTGCATTTTGATGTAGCTACGATAAACCCATCCCAAGAAACAACTTCTAAGGAAAGAAGCATGCTCACCATCTCCTTGTAGCCAGCATAGAAGAAGGCATGTTGGGCATTCCTGAAATCAAACAGAGAACATTAATACTCACAATATATATTATGGGGGTTTGCTAATTCTACACAAGGGCACATATGGAAATATGAAACACAGGTGTGAGATAACTTTCCATAAGATTGGAAATAATGCTTATACCTTCTGCCTAAAAAATCAGACAATTTCACTCTTCAGGTGGGTCACAACATACAAAGTAAATTGATGATTGAACTTGTTTTTCCTCTAGACATTCATTTGTTTTGATATGTCTTGGCCAACCTAAGGTGTAGGATTGCTTGATTTAATCCAGAAGATCTAAACAATGTATCTCACCTGATGCTAGCCAATCTGTTCAAACAGACACAGAGACAGGTAAATGATACTTCTCATAGCAAACATAGACAGGTGGCTCTTTGAAAACAAGTGACAATGATCCAGTTTAACTAAGACATGGATTGGGTGGTGAGGAGCTCACCACTGACGTTGGTGATGAAGAATGCACATTAGACAATGAACACAAAATACAGAGTTCATGTTCTAAATAAAATGCTGAGTAAATGTGAACACAAAATATATACTTCAGTAAGCATGAAAGATTGGATATCAATATATATTAGACAATGAACACAAAATACAGAGCCAAAGATGTTGAGTAGCTGTAAATGTGAGGATTACCTTATGTATAGCTTTTGTCATACCCAATTGATGAACATAGGGGAACCACTCACTGGCTTGGTTGCTTATGTACAGTTAACCTGGTGATTTGCTAGTGATATACACTTGTGGCCCCTGCTAATTGGCATAAAATTAAAGCAGTTTTCAAGCAATCTATTTCTGTACACATGGCATGCATAAATGAGATCTGAGCCATAATCACTTTGTATCTTTATATGTCGCATGCCTGCAATAAACAAATGGTTCACATGCTGAGGTGTGCATGATAGATTTTACTCTTATATGATCCTAGCTGTCAATCGGAGGACTTCTTCCTGTTGTATAAGGAACTTTGGTTGGATATTTTCTCTAATAATTTTTTTGAAAGATATTTTGTCTAATATATATATATTTTTTTTGAAAGATATTTTCTCTAATAATTATTTGTATATCTCAAAAATCCTTCAATTGTGGCTAAGGTCACCTGATTGTTTTTCCCGGTTATAGCTCATCCATGACACGATCCAGCAGATGAACTCTATATCTCATACATGTATGTGGCGTATATAGATATAGAGGGCTGGTAACTATCTTAGATATAGTTTAAAACCAGATCCTTTCCTATTATTTTGTGATACATTTTTATTTATAAGTCCAAATAAATGAAACATTGGGCAGCCTTTCTCTCAGAGCTTCATACATTTTATTCTATGGCTGTATGTACCACTTGCTTGTTAGTTTAGCTTACTAGTTTACCTAGGTTTTCAAGCACATCCATAAGTGTTCAAAGCCAACAACATGCTAACCTAGCATGCAGCCATCTTTCCCACCGTCATGTCGTATGTATGGGAAATTTGAGCCATTCAAGTGGTGGGCCCATCCATGAAGATCTTCTGGCACCTAATAGTAATCTCGTTCACTCATCAGGCGGGCCACACCATGGACTTTAACATGCAACTGTGGCCCACTCATCCATTCTTGTTTGAGGCTGGAAACAGGGGGTGATCTGGCTCGTGATTCGAGGAATAAATTTAGTCAGATGTTCATTTTCCTTGTATAGTAGCTGGTTGTTGTGCCAATTAACTAACGGAACAATTTATTTGCAAATGGTCAAGAGTTGAAAGGAAAAAAGGAATGGAATATGAGAGCCCATAAACGACATCTGAATTTCTTTCTTAAAAGCAACTGACTTACTTATATTAATATATTAAAGAGATTGAAACATGCTAAAGAGCCCACAGCCCCTGCTGACGCTATTAACGAAAGCAAAAATTCCAACTATGTCCTAAACAGGAATTCTTATCAATTATAAAATAAAAATAAAAAATGAATCAATCTAAAATCTTACTTGTGGAAAGAGCACAATGAGAATTTTTGTGATCTGTTTCCTGTTTTTCACCGAGTAGTGCAACTGCAGTTTGACAAGCTTAAGTGTAAGTGAAACCATACCAAAACAAACATAAGAATCATGGGACTCCATCAGTTCAAGGTCATTGTGAACTGATGCATTTTCAACACTCCAGTACATAAAGCGGGGGGCAAAGTTCAAACCTACTTACCAACCAAATAATAGTAACAATAATGATGATAGTAATTTCTACTGAGTTAACTCCATATTCTAATTTACAAATCAGAAACTGAGAACATAGAGAGCGTAACATAACCAATAACCAAAATAACATGGAAGAAAACCAGTTGACAAATGCCATCACTTTTGTGCAATAAAAACTTCATCAAGTTAGGCTCTTAACATGTCAGGTTCAGGCCGAGTACTAGTGGCCCCGTATTCTGTTTTCCAGCTTATTTTAGGCAATGGTCCCACAATTGAAGAAATAAAAATTTCAGGTGGACCACATCATAGGAAACAGTGATTATTGGCCATTAAAATAAGCTAGAGAAACAGATGAATGACATAAATATACAATTAATACATATAGGTGGGTCCTATGGTTAGGGTCTCACCACATCGGTGGTGCTGGGGTCACATACAAGTCGCTCTCCATAACGTGGCCCACTTCAACTGCATCTGTAGACCACATTAATACCCTCTCTGTAAACAAGCTGAAACCACATCCTCTAATAAACCAATCATGGCCCCACATCCATCTGCATAATTAAGAAAAGGAGAAATACTCTGATACTCTTGCAGAGTGTGAGAGATGATACGCAGGCACTTAGAAATTTCATACATGGGATACCAGTAATTCAAATTTAACTGTCCAAAATATGTCTTCCCAATTTGGATGTATCATGAACTAAAATTTATGATTCTTTTTTTTTTTTAATTATCCACTATTAGATTGGTGGACGTTTATTGGACGGTTAAAATGAAAAATATCCAATGGTCGAGTGAGTGCATGCATCTGAGGTTAGAGTCGTTCCATCAATCTAATTTTCGGAATTTAGTTAATGTATGCCACGTGTACAATTTCTACGTGCATGTGTATCAAGTATCCCACGCTGTCTGAGTATCATGTAACTGCAAGAGCCTGCTAACAAACAATACCATGTTTGGCAAGCCACTTTGCAATTCACCCAAATTAGGAAAATAGAAGAAAACAAAATCCAGATCATCATAGCTACAAAAAAAACCTTAACATCTGATTAACAAAGATATGTTTGTCAAATCCAGACGATCAACTGCTTTTCATCTCAATCACCCATTCAACTGCAACTGATCGTGTATTTATGATCGTCCACTCTGAATCGGGATTTGGACGGTTCAGATAGAGGTACCCGCTCACCAATGGACCATCACAGCCCCATCAGCCACACACATTCAGAAATAGAAAAACCAATACACACCGTAAAAACAACAATCCCCTCTACAATGTACCACAAACCGAAAAAACACACCAATCGGAAGATCCCAACCAAGAAAGAGAAGTGGTCCCCACAGAGAAAAGGATCAGGAGCGTACATACCTTTTAGAAGCACCAACAGTTATGATAGGTGGATCCTGTTGGTGGGGGTCAGTGCAATGGCCGTCTCGATGGAAGAAGAAGCCGCGCCACTCGAAGAAAGACGACGCCTCACCGCTCGAAGGAAGGAGTGAAAATGTGAAATGAGAGAGGGCGCTCGTTATTTTGCAATTCCTTTTCTAAATTTTATAAAATTTTAAAATACGAAACAGTGTGCGTTTACCACTGTTTATAACAAATACTCTGTTAACAATCGTACATGTAAGAAGGACCATTTTCTGTATGGTTAAGATCGTATTATATATGAAAATTATAAATATTAAACAAATACAACTAGACGGATTATTTCAATGGCCTGGATAACTTTATATCATTGCCACTATTTTCATGAATGAGTCACCACTATTTTACATTATGTACAAAACTCACAGTTTTTTTATAGAAAAATAAAAGAGTAAACAAAGCTTTGGAAAGGGGAGGGGTCTATGTGCCCCACCATGATGGATATGTTTCATCCAATCCGTCCATATATTTTTATATATCATTTTATGATATGATTAAAAAAATGAAGTATATCTCAATCTCAAGTGGACCACATTACAGGAAACAATGTTGAATAAATTTTGACCATTAAAAACGTTTTAGGGGCCATAAAAGTTTTGGATCAAGTCGATATTTATTTTTTCCCTTCATCTGGGTCTTTATGACCAAATCAATAGATTGGATGTCAAATAAACAGTACAGTGGGTCTTAGGAGGATCTTAATTGTGAATATCCATTCATTATTTTTGTCCCGTGGTGTGGCCCAACTAAAATTTATATCCCTATCATTTTTTTGTATCGAGCACTAAAATGATCTGTAAAAATGGATGAACGGAATGGATGAAGCACATACATCATGGTGGGGCTCATAGAGCACCGACCACCAGCCACGGGGCTGGTGTAAGGGGGAGTAGCCAATCCATTCCAGGGACGTGGATTTCGTGCTAAAGCCTTTAGTAGGAAGTTACTACGCATGGATGTTACTGCCAATGGCTGGTGGTCGGTGCTCTATGGGCCCCAACATGATGTACGTGTTTCATCCATGTCATCCATCTATTTTTCCAGAAAACTTTATGGTATAAGACAAAAAATGAGGTATATCCCAATCTCAAATGGACCACATTATAGGAAACAGTGTTGAATGAGCATGGACCATTAAAAACCTTTTGGGGGCCATAATAGTTTTGGATCAAGCTAATCTTTGGTTTTTCCCTTCATCTAGTCCTGTATGACCTAATCAACAGATTGGATGTCAAATAAACAGTACAGTGGGCCTTAAGATGGATTTTAATGGTGGATATCCAAACACCATTGTTTTCATGTGGTGTGGTACACCTGAGATTTATGTCCTACTAATTTTTAGTATAAAACTGTAAAATAATCTGAAAAAATGGATGAACAGAATAGATGAAACATGTACATCATAGTGGGGGCCACCCATAGAAGAGGATTGTAATGATTGGATAAATATTGTTTTCCTATGATGTGGTCCACCTTAGGTTTATATCCCTATCATTTTTTTGATCAAGCCCTAAAATGATCGGTAAAAATGGATGAACATAACAGATGAAATACATACATCATGGTAGGGCCCACATAGCACCGAATACTAGCCAACGGGCCGGTGGGAGGGGAGTAGCCAATCCGTTCCCATCCATGCTGGTATTTGTGCTGCGGTCCATTTAATCTTTGAATATGATTCATTTTTTGAATAATTCTCTGAAATGATCTCGAAAAATGGATGAACGGTGTGGGTTGATCCCAAATTTTCGGTAGATCCAACACTCAAGTAGACCATGCCACAAGAAACAATGTGGAATAATGATTTCCACCATTGATACCTTCCTTGGGCCCATAGTAACGTTTATTTGCCATCCAACCTATTCATAATATCAAATATATATGAATGAAGAGAAAACACAAACATCGGCTTGATCCAAAACTTCTATGGCCTCCGAGAAATTTTCAATGGTAGAGGTTCAATCACACTATTTCCTGTGGTGCGGTCCACTTGAGCTTTGGATATGCTTCCTTTTTGTTCTTTAGACCTCAAATTATCTGTTAACGTGGATAAACGGAATGGATAAAATAAATAAATAACGGTGGACCCCACAAAGTTTACTTTGGAAAGGGTAATGACTAACTCACCTAAATGTAGAGGGGTTTCCTTAAAATTTTCATAATCATATATTGGGCTTGCCTTAATGTGATTCACATATCCAACCCACTCATTATGTGTGTCCCACTTGGATGAGGGGTCAGACTATGTTTTAGCCACATCCAAAACTCATGTGGGCCCCACCAAGTGCTTTTATATTTTTTAAGATGTCTTGACATGGTTTTAGATGGTATGGCCCACCGAGTTTCGTTTACGGATGATTTTTGAAATATCTCATAACCTAAAGGGGACACATTAAATGCACGGTGTTGATGTTCGATACACATCATGATGGGGCCCACAAAATGTATTAACATCAATTCTTAGGTTCTCGCAAGGTCAATAAGTTGGGTCACAATTTTGACAACAATATTTAGCCCATTTTATATGTCTAGCCCATTCACTCTATTTTATTGATCAATCAATTTAACTAGTTACTCGCCCCAATCAGGGTAGCTACATATGAAAAAGATATTGCGCATACAAGATTGATCAACAATTTGAGTGAAATTTGATTAAACATATGAAGTTATTTACTTTTCAATCTGGACTAATTCAATTGTCCAAAAACGGTTGGATGTCCCTAATAATTTATTAATTTTTTTTCCACAAATAAATTTCAATTTCCATTTAAAAATAACATCTTTTTCAAAATATATATTGTTTTACTCTTAATTTTTCTTTAAAAACTTTTAACAAAATATCATTTTTATTATAAAATATTTCAAAAAATAAATTAAAATACAAATTCGGAATTTTTATTTTTAAAATATCTAAAATTTTCACAAATTTTAATTTTTTTTCCCCAAAATTCCAAAATGCCAATTTTTTTTTTCTTCAAAAGCATCATGTTGTTTTCAACTTTTCAATTTTTTTGAAATTATATATATTTTTTCAAAATCTTAGTGTTTTTATAAATAACTTTTTCTTTTAATTTCAAATTTTGAACATTATCAATTATTTTTCAAAATCACAAAATGATTCAACTTATTTATTTTTCGTTTCAAAATGTTTGTTTTTTGATAAATTATCAATTTTTTTAATATCATTTTATTTTATCTTTCACTCAAATTTTATTTTGAGTGAAAATAAAATAAAATTTCACATTTTTTAAAATATGAAATTTTATTTTATTTTTCAAATTTCAAACTCATTTTCTTTTTTTAAAATATTTTCATTTTTCAACATTGTGAAAATTTTCACATTTTTTTAAATAATTTTAATTTTCTTTTTTAGGAAATTATTTTTTCTCAAAATGAATTGCTTTTTTTTTTTTTTCAAATTTATCAACTTCATTCAAAATTCTTTTTTGTTCCCACAAAATAGATTTTTATTAAATTACAATTTTTATTTTTTTGAAATCTAATTTTTTTCTCAAACATTGTTAAATTGTTTCAACTTCTCAATATTCTTTTTCATGTGATATTACAAATCATTTAAATATTAATTTTAAATTAAAAAATAAAATTAAAAATTCCACTCATTTGATATAAAAACAGAATAAATTTTCTTTTTGCATTCAATCAATTGTTAAAAAATAATCTTAGATATAAATATGTACAATTAAACCACCAAAATTCTATTAAAAAACAACTATTAGACTATAAAAAAAACTTAATTTTTCGCCATATTCTTAAAATAATGAAAAAAAATTTAATGTGAAGGCAAAAGTCCTTTTACGACGGACATGATCCGTCGCAAAAGGAAGTCAAAAAGGGCACCATTTGGTGTTTGGGGCGGGAATTTTAGTTGTGAGAAAATCGAATTTTGCGACGGATTTCATCCGTCACTCCTTAACGACGGACCAAAATCTGTCGTAAATCAGATTTTAACGACGGATTTTGGTCCGTCGATAAATTCAGCGGCGTCCAGACTACGGATTTTCGAGAAACAAGGGGATTAGCGACGGACCTTTTCCGTTAGTGACGGACCTCCGTTAGCGACGGATTCAATCCGTCGTTAAACCAAAAGATTTTAGCGACAGACTCACGTCGCAAATCAACCATTTTGGCGTAGTGCCATTGGATTGGTGAACGTATTGGATGGTTAAAAATCCAACATTCCTATTTCCTCAAATAAGTGTCCACGAATCAGAGGTTGGGATTGTTCAACCAATCTGATTTTATGACTATGATTTAGCTACGGTAAGATGCACAATCTAATCAGTTTTATTTGAGTTAAAATATGCCATGCATACAAGGCCCACCATGTTGAGCATGAGAAATCCACTCTGACCATTGGAGGCGCGCGACACTAAAAGTTAGTTGTAAGGCTAAAAAATCAAGCTTATTCATGTTCAAGTGGGCCACACGAAGGGAAATAGCTAGGAGGCTGAGCTTTCTATGTACACTGTTTCCAATCTTATGGTCTACTTGAACCATGGATGGGTATGATTTTCGAGCCATGGTTCTAACATAGGGTGACTCACTTGATGGTAGGGTGGATTTTGCATTAACACTGCAATTAGGGGTGTACATGAACCAAGCTAGCTCGGTTAGCTCGCTCGACTCAACTCAAAAAAGCTCTATTCGACTCGGTTCAAAGCTGAGTTCGAGCCGAGTCGAATCGAGCTGATTTTTTGAGCTCGAAAATGAGTTCGAGCTAAGTTGGAACTCGCCCCAGCTCGACTCGACTTGGATCGAACCCAACTCGAATCGAACTCGGATCGAACCAGTTCGGTGACACAGTTATTTTGATATTGATGTTGCTCACCAAATGTTTGATGAAATGACTCAACGAAGTGTGGCTGGTGGCAAGGAAGGTATGTATAGGTATGTATATGAAACAAATACCCTTTTTTCTTGGTTTTTATGTTGCTTAGAGGTATTTGATAAAATACCTGTAAAACCATTGATGCTATTTTACATACAGTGAGATTTTGAAGGTGTAGTCCATGTGTTTGTGAAAATGTTGCACAGGTAAGCTCGGCTCGATCTTGGCTCGAACTCAGCTCGAACTGGCCCGACCTGCTGACCGAACTGAGCCGAGTTGGCCAGTCAGGCTCGAAGACTGAGCCGAGCTGAGTTCGAGCTGGGGTCAGCTAGTGGCCGAGCCGACAACTCGACTCGATTCAAATCAATGTACACCCCTAACTGCAATGGTCCCACCCAAGCTAACAATTCCTTTTCCTCGTGGAAATTATGGTTAGCATTTAGTCTCATTAATTATGATTGATTTTGGAATTTTTACTAAATGGCCTCAAGGTATGGCCGGTCTAAGAAAATAGCCTCTCGTTTATTTTCTACTTTTTAATGCTTCTCAACGATTTTTTAACTTTTTCACTATCCAAAATGCCCTTGCTCTCCAGAGTTGTACATGTACTTACTTTTTTTTTTTAAAGGAGAATATACCATGCAAAACCTTTACAACTCAAAACCTTGGCAGAAGCCTATTGCAAAGAACCAAACACTACCTACTTAGGCTAGGCCTGATAATAGGCGCAAGCCTAATGGCTCCTAAACGATCTCTATCAAAGAAAATAAGGCCCCTGATCATAGGAGGGAGCTCGGCAACAAGACAAGTAAGAAGAGAAATTTAGAGCTCGAACCCCATAGAGCTTAGCAACATGTACTTACTTTAACTTACAAGAGAAGCCTTTAAGATCCAATCCCGTTGCATGAGGTGGCCATCACACGGTAATTTGGCCCACTTTTCGTAGCTCAGTATTTTAGTGGGAATACATTAAATAACCTCAGCTTAATATGAGCTCTCTATGGCCCAAATAAATGATTTATTTATTTATTTATTTATTTTTGAATCAAAACCATCAATTCAAACAATTCAAAGTCACCGGCTGGTACTTCAACTATAAGAGTTGATATATGATTTTTTTTTTGTAACTTTTTTTTTTTAATTCATAAAGCCCAATGACAATAGGGAAACCCTATACAACTTCAGGCCGAACCCGCTACAAAAAAAAGGGGGGCGGACCGCCTATCATATACTAACTCAAAACAAAAGGACCCAAAGAAAAAAAAGGAAAAAAAAAACTAAACATTGAACACAGTACGGATCGAGCCAATCCCAACCTTGTCGAGAAACACCAGACCCTTAGTTTGCATGGGAAGAGACCCGAAGTGCTCGTGGTATGTTTGCACCTGCATTTCACTCCCCACTTTCGCTAAGCAGTCAGTCGGACCATTACCTTCCCTAAGAATATGTTGGAAGGAGAAATTACCGAATTGCCTTAAATTGTTGATCTTGTCCACCCAAGGCTTCCAATTCCACGGGCTGCGAGAATCGCCCGTTAAGGCAGCAATTGCTAGCTTCGAATCCGATTCAACAATAATTCTTTTCAGCCCTATCAGTAGACAAAACTGAATACCGTCAATGATTGCTCGTAATTCAGCACGGTTATTGGTTCCAAAGCCATATCCAGACGAGAAGGCAAATATAAAGGATTCATCCTCCTTTCGACAAATCCCACCGCCTCCAGAGAGACCAGGGTTGCCCCTGGCAGAGCCATCCACATTTAATTTAACCCATCCAGGGGTTGGGTGTTTCCATTTGACGACAACAGAAGCTGACCTGATAGTCCTAAGAGCAGAGGATGAACGGGAGGCACCATTCATAAATGGAGACGAAGACGGGGAGGGAACATCCAGCGCCTGGATGTTCTGGATCGTTTGGGCGGCCCACCACTTAATCCGCCCAATGGATCTTTGAGAGTCTGTGACCTTATCTCCAAAGGTCGCTTCATTACGAGCTCTCCACAATTCCCAAAGAATTAGAAGAGGGAGAGTGGAAAGGATTTGATGGGAGGCAGCCCCTGGAACAGAGGCGTTTCTCCATTGACAGATCTTAGCAAGAACCGAGGATTGGGGGGCCGAAGTGATTCCACAAAGAGCCTCAAAGTGGGACCAGAGCTTGACCGCCTGCTGACTGGAGAGAAATAAATGGTTGATGGTTTCAATATCTGGACAGGAATCGATTCCTTGACGGCAACAGCGGCATTTTGAAGCCAAAGCAATTCCTTTTGCTTGAATTCTACTGTCAATTGGAATAGCATTTTGCACCAGCCTCCAAATGAAGATTGATACTTTGGGAGGAATTTTACGTAACCAAATCCATTCTCCCCATGAGACTTGATCATGCTCTCCCCTGATGAGTTTCCAAGCTGACTTAAGGGAGAAATCCCCTGACTGTTCATGAGTCCAAACGCAGACCACCGGATCGTCCGAGATAACGAAGCCCCTGGAAAAGATTTCGTTGATGACATGCTGAGGCACAAATTCCCAAATCCTGGAGGGAGGAAGAGGACCAGCTTTCCCAAGCAACGATTTGAGCTGCATTTGTTTGAGCTCATGCGGGATGGGAGTAGAGGTTAGATGTTGGATAGGACCCAATCCAGTCCAATTAACTGTCCAAATATTCGCCTCCCCCTAACCAACCGTCCAGAGAGTGTTTTCTTGAATTATTGGAAGAGCTTGTCTGATTTGATTCCACATCGGGGAAGCGTTTCGATGATTTATAGCAGAAAAATCGTCCGTAAGGTCCCTACTGTGATTTGCCTGCATAAGTTTAACCCAAGGACTTGTATTCTTTCCAAATTTCACATTCCAAGCCAGCTTCATACGGAGGGCCTGCAGCACCTCCCTCAGATTTCTGATACCCAGACCACCCTCTTCTTTTGGTCTGGTTGCTTTCTTCAAGGCAATTCAATGATGCGTCTTTCTTCCTTCTACCCAACCCCAAAAAAAATCAGCAAACTTCCTGTCTATGTTTCGAATTACCTGCGCAGGAAAGTGCATTGCTGCCATGATATGTATTGGGTAACTTGCAAGGACATGACGGATAAGAGTCGCTCTGCCCGCCTGAGAAATGTGCCTTGCAGACCAGCCTGAAATTCTCTTGCTGATTTTTTCCTGAAGGGCTTGAAAGGTAGATGCCTTAACTCTTCCTTTGACGAGTGGGGTCCCCAAGTAACTCATACCATCTCTCACTGCACCAAAACCGAGCAGCTCCTTCACAAATCTGAGCCTGGACACTGACCACTTCGATGGAGCTATAAAGACACTCTTGGTTGGGTTAATTTTTTGACCCGTGGAATCTTGGAATAATTTTAAGAATTTCCCCATTGCTGTGAGAGAAGCCTTACTACCATTGAGAAATACCAAAATGTCATCTGCATACAGGAGATGAGTAATTAGGGGACTGCCTTGAGGGAATTTGAAAGGACTACAGCGGCCGGCTTGAAACAGAGAGTTTAAATTGGTGGAGAAGGCTTCCATGGCAAGAAGGAACAGCGCAAGGGAGAGGGGGTCTCCCTGGCGGAGGCCTCGCGACGATTTGAAGAACCCTGATGCTTCGCCGTTGATAAGAATGGAAAACCAATTGTTTGCCCAACACTCTTCAAGGAGCTGCACACTTTTTTCATTGAAGCCGAACTTTGCCAAGGCCTGCTTAAGGTATGACTAATTAACTCTGTCATACGCCTTCTCAAGGTCGATCTTGAGGATAATATTTTCGCCCCTGGTTTTCCTATTTATTTCCCTCATCGCCTCCTGGGCCAACAAAATGTTTTCAGCGATGTATCTACCTTGGACGAAAGCTCCTTGTTCCTGCGAAATCAACTTGGGCAATATACAACTTAGACGGTTAGCTAGAACCTTAGAAAGGATTTTATATAGGACATTACAAAGGCTTATTGGCCTGAAATCACTAAATTTGGAGGGAGAAGAGGTTTTCGGAATTAGGCATATCAGGGTGGATTTGAAGGCACGGGGAATGGGCACCCCATTGAACATCGCAAGAGCGGCCTTATGGATATCATTACCAATGATATCCCAACAGCTAATGAAAAAGCAGCAGAGAAGCCATCCGGCCCTGCTGCTCCATCAATCGGAATGGATTTGATGGCTGAGTAGACCTCCTCTTTAGAGGGAGCGCTTTGGAAGTTGACGTTATCTTGTTCATGGAGCTGCCTGGGAAGGTTTTGAACATAAGCTGCTGTTTGAGTAACTTGTTCCTCTTGCAAAAGGTGCTGGAAAAAATCAACTGCCGCCGACTTGATCTCTTCCAGGTTGGTTATTGTTGATCCATCCGCCAAGGATATGGAGTGGATAGCCGATCTTCTGATTTTTTCAGTCGCAGACGCATGAAAGAATGCCGTGTTTTTATCTCCTTCGTCAAGCCAGGAGATCCTGGATTTTTGTTTCCAAAAAACCTCCTCCATTAGTTCCAAACGATCCATCTTTTGTTTCATATCCATATATTGATTTTGGAGATCTTCAGAGTTATCGATCTGCATCCTATAGTCAAGGGCCTGTAGATCCTCCTCAGCCTTTTTAATTTGATGAAAAATGTTCCCAAACTGCTCTTTGTTCCAGACTCTTAGGATTTGTTTTGACTTTTTTAGCTTTAGATAAACATTCATGAAGGGGTCAGCTGCACATTCACCAGCCCAAACTTTTGCAATCACCGATTGAAAAGATTCATGCAGGGTCCACATTCTGAGGAATCTAAAAGGCTTTGGCTTGGAGGAACTTTGCACGGGGAAATAAAGTCGGAGGGGGCGTGATCCGACCTTTTCCTGGGAAGGTGTTCCACCTGGAAACGGGGAAAATTTGTGGTCCATGAGCTGTTCATCAGGACTCTGTCAAGTCTGGCCCACACCCGGGCATTTCCTTGACGATTATTACACCATGTAAATCTGTTACCTACATAGCCTGCATCCAGAAGACCAGCCAAATTGATAGCGTCCGCAAATTCAGACATAGAAGAACTATCCGGAGGCCGAGTGCCCCTTTTTTCCTCCATATTAATCACTGCATTAAAATCTCCAGCTATAGCCCACGCCCCTTGAATGGTACTGCTGAGAAAAGAAAGGTCGCTCCACAGACTTCTGCGTTGGATTTTACAGCAGCTACCATATACCACTGAGAAGGCTATCGGAAGAGAATAGGAAGCCAGGGAAGCCTGCAAGGTAATCATCTGGTTGGTGGTAGCAATAATGGAAATATTCAGCTGGTTTTCAAAGAAAACCCAAATTTTACCCCCCCCCCCCCCCCCTGTCTACGTTTGAGATAGAAGAATGGAACCCTATCTTCAATCCCGTTGCCACTCGCCTATCTTCACCAAGCATCGGTTCTATAATAGTTACCAGGCGGGGAGAGAAATTTTTGACCAATTTCTTGAGCGCACGAATCGTGGGAGCGTTACCAACCCCGCGCGCATTCCAAACTAGGACATTATCCATCAGTAACGCAACCTGTGTTCACTGCCCGTCGCTTCAGCTTTCGGAGCCTACTGTACCATATACTTGGAGCATGCCTGTCTGTGGTGAACCTGGAAGAAGCTTTTCTGATTCTTTTCTTAACTGGAGAATGAGGCTGTTGTTGAGCAATTTGAGTACCATGAGTCTGTTCCAGCTGATTGGGAGCGTCTGCATCCTTTGTCTTGGTATGGTCTTTGGTGTAATCTGGTTGGAAAAAATGGGAGAAATCAACTAATAAACTCCCCCCGTCCTCAATTGAATTAGAGCAAATTTCATTTCTCCATCGTCTCAATTCCTGCATTCGAGATTCAAATTCATTAATGGGGCGGGCAAGCAGATCAGTTGACTAGTCTTGTTGAGGAAACAGGGGAGATGATCCTTCTGTTCTGGCTCGGTATAGGCTGGGGCTGCCCATGGATACCTGATTGGTAGCTGCCTGCTTGAATTTATGATTGGGAGGGGGGGTAACACACTTATCCTGAAAGGGTTGCTGCTAATCTTGCTCCGAAGGAACCTCTGCCTGAGGCTGGAATACTGTATTCACCTGATTCTCAGAGTCTGTCAAGGGTTGCATTATAGTAGGGAGGGAAACCAAAAGCATTGGATGGTCTTCGACAGATTGAGGCAATCCCTCCAAGGGAAGAGGGAGGGGCTGGTTTCTCTCAGAATTTTGTGGATGATGAAGGGGAGGAAATAACTGCTGCTCTAAGTGAGGGCTGGGCGCAGCAGCTTGCAATCTACATACACAACAGGAATAATGACAAGCCTGGGGTAAGTCCATTTGGAAATGTATGGGAGAGGGCTCTACAGTGGGTAAGGGAGAGGGTTCTTCTGTGGGTATTGGAGAGGGATCGACTGAGAGAATGGGAGGAGGTACAGCAGAGGATAAGGTTGGGGTAATGGTTTTGTGATAGTCCAGGGGGGGGATTTGGGCTTCCAATGAAAGAGTGGTAGGAGGTTCAGCATTTTGAATTGAACATATTTGGAGGGGGATTGGGGTCTCCACATTTGGAGTACTGCTGGGAATTGATGCAGAGTGGGCGTCACCAACTATGGAAGGCCCAATGGCCAAAGAGGTTGGGAAAGAAAGAGTCGCAGCTGGATGAGACAAGGTGGGTTTGGCATTTTGACAAACATTTGTAGTGGAGGTAGGGTCTCGACTACGTTGGGGATGAAAGGTGTGCAGAACCCAGTCTTTTGTGGACCTGGGAAGAGGAGTGCATGTCGAAGGGATTGGTTTTCTTGAGTAGGAGAATCTACTATCTTCAATAATCCCAAAAATCGGATAAGTGACCCCGTCCACTATCAACTGTCTGGGGAGATGAAAGCAATCTTGCGAGGAGATTGTTATGCGGACTCTGGCGAAACTTTGGAAAACACCATGGATCGACATGGAATCAACTTCATGGAGGATTCCAAAACTTTTGGCTATATCTAATATCACTTCCTTGTGCCAAGCATGTGGAGGAATTCCTATCAACCGGAGCCAGGTACTTCGAAGAAGACTAGCCGATTCTGGTGTCCACTTTCTCACGTCGACAAGCTTCATCTGGGAATGAAGGTCACGGTCAGAAGCAAACGCATCTTGGTCTTCCCTCGATTGGAATTTTAGCAGGAGCTGTAATGGGGAGGTTCTTGTGAAATCTACTTGCAGGCTACCTATCGCTGAGCTTTGGAAAACATC
This sequence comes from Magnolia officinalis, assembly GCA_021015155.1. Taxonomy (NCBI): domain Eukaryota; kingdom Viridiplantae; phylum Streptophyta; class Magnoliopsida; order Magnoliales; family Magnoliaceae; genus Magnolia; species Magnolia officinalis. Next base: position 69,414,334 of record JAJHSJ010000008.1, on the reverse strand, counting down.
AATCAGGTGAAGAATCGATGTCGACTCATCTTCGGCAGTGACCGTGAGGGCATTTGCAAGCGATTTGCTGAGGTGATAGACCTTGCGGTTATCAGCCTGAATGTTAACTCCGATCTTTGAGCCCTGGTCCGACAATGGGGTTCTTGGCGGCTTCTGAAGCGCGGGATTGGTCTGCCTTGTATTTGCGGGGGGTGCTGAAGGTCGGATTTCTTGAGGAGGCCGCTTCCGTGGAGGCAGATCCGGTCGAGCAGGATGCTTGGTACGGGGTAAATATTGCGGATCTTATGGCAGAGTGTGCTCTGGTTACTTCCGGCTAGACGGTTGCTGATGGAGGGAGGATGTTTGTGAAGCGTGCTCTGTTTGCTTCTGGTTAGACGGTTGCTGCTAGACGGAGGATCTTTCTGATGGGGGTTTTGCCCAGGTGATGGTGACGATTCTACCATCTATGCGTTTGTTATTCAAACAGTTAATAGCGTTAAACGCGTCTTGTTCGAGGCAAAATCGGATGAAAGCAAATCCTCTGGGACGATTTAGGATTCGATTCCAGGGGATGAAGACGTCTACCAGTGTCCCGTATTTGGAGAAGATACGATAGATGTCTTCAGCTGTGGTGTCAAATGTGAGGTTGGCGATGAAGACGGTGAAGAAAGCAGGTCGTTTTCCATGGTTTCGACGGACGACTGTTACCCAAGGGAATTTCGAATTTTCCCCTTCGCGCTCTCATTCGCCCATGGTTTCCCCCAAAAATGCAATCTTCTTCAGAGTTGATATATGAATTGTTAACCGTTTAAAGCTTCCAACTTCAAATCGCCCAAATAAATGATAATTGTGGCCGTTCACTCTCAACTTTTCCTTGTGGTGTGGTCCACCTAATCTATGAGAGTGGCTCATTCTTTGGCTAGTAGCCTTTTATAAAATGCCAACTCTAATGGATAGAGTAGATTCATTACGTACATACCCAATGGTGGGCCTCACAGACGATGCCCTTGTGGTATTAAGGGTCAAGGTCAAGGTTGTCATGTGTTAAGGGTTGAGGTTGTTAGGCTCGAAGTTGTCATGTTTTAAGGGTTGAGGTTATCATGTGTGGGCTTTAGTTAGGTCCCAATCAAAGCACCTATATGATATAGGACAAGCCCTGAAGATAACCATTGGGTTAGATCGGCTATCACCAGAGTACACAAGTGGTAAGCCAAAGGAAGAATACAATCTCCGAAGCACTCATGGAATGTCGACGAACCTATTTCAAAATGGTGAAATACCCATAAACAGACCATAAAGCTAGCCTCTCAAGGATTGTTTCTACATAGAAATGGTACATAGGCCATTATTTTTACGTAAGAACGGTCCATGGTGACCTGTTTTTATGTGTGGCAACCATGTGGCTCTATTTTGAAGGTAGTCTGCATCCGAGCCTACCACTTTTTACGATGCCGCAATTGCTTTAGGTTGCCCTGAACATCCCCTCATCTCTATAACTCCCTGGTCGAGTAGGCCTAAGTCAGCCCCATTGTTTTTTTTTTTTTTTTTTTAATATATATTTAAGAATATGATATTATATTGAAACGGGATGAGAATCTACAACATTTGGGCGGCCTTGGACAACAAAAAGACTCCCAAGGTGCCTATCATATCCATATAGAAAACCCTCCCCCGAAAAGCCGACTAGGCGCCAATATGAGACTCTCTAATAGCACCTAAGCCCACCTTATCTATTTAAAGCAACTCACTGCAAACAACGGAGGAAAGTTCGAAAGGCAGAAGAGAAAATGTCAGAGAGGGCAGAGGTTATTAAGTACTTCGTTAGGCCTAGGAGAATGGCTCAACTAAATTCTGAAGCCAGTTCTTGTTGTGGCACACTCTCCTTGGTCTTAAAGTTGCGTGCGCCCAAACTTGTAGGGCCCTTTGTCTTTTTGGAAAAATTCTCCTTTCCTGACTACTTGTCAATTGAAGTTCAAAGCCGATAAAGACATAGAAATCAACGAGTAGGGTTGGAATTTAGAATATCCGGCCATTCATTTTGATCGAAAATGGTGTATGATTTTCTATTTTTTTTCTCACAACTCGAATCAAGCCATATTCCGTTTCATACATACTGGAACGTCAACAATTTCCTCACACCTATACATACACATACATCCTCTTTTGCTTTATTTTCTGTGCTGTACCTACTTGGGTCCTAAAACCTTGCAAATGTAGCTTAATGCAGCATACTCTCCCTACTCCATTGTTGCTTTTCTATTTTTCTTTATTTTGCCTACTTAGGCCTTAGAGCCTAGTGTAGTATGGCTTGACTTTGTGATATTAAAAATTCTCTCGATTCTTCCTAAAAATCAAATAGTCCTATGAAGTAAAGACAATGCATCGCATGGGTAGAACAAGATACTTAATCCTTTTCTTTTTTTGTATCTATGGAGCAAACCAACTATGAGTCACGCGGGCAGAAGAATCTTGTGATCTCTCATCTTATAGGCGATTCTATGGGATTTAGCAAATTGTAGGTTCTGAAATCTTATCTTGACTAGTGGTGACTTTAAGTCAAACATGCTTTTGTAACTGAGTCAACCCCGCCTTTAAATCAAATTAAAACCGGAACTGACAGATTAAAAAAAAAAAAAAAAAAAAAAAAAGTGAGGGTGCTTTCCACGTCTTTGGTGCTGGAAAGCACTCACGATGTGTTAAGGTCATGGGGTTTTGGACGTTGTCTGTGAGGCCCACCATGGGGATGTGTCGAATCCACTCCATCCATTCCCATTGGAATGTCATAAAAGGCCATGATATGAAGACTGAGCTACATCTGTCGATCATGTGAACTACACCACAAGGAAATAGTTAACAATGAATGGCCACCTAGCCGCGCTATACCCATCTCACTCTTGTTCTCCTCACAAAGTGTCTTCCACTTCTTCTTGATTCCCTCGCATCAAAGAAAATGGCGCCTAAGAAGGAGAAGGCTCTCCCACCATCTTCCAAGCCCGCAAAATCCGGCGGAGGCAAACAGAAGAAAAAGAAATGGAGCAAAGGAAAGCAGAAGGAGAAGGTGAACAACATGGTTCTCTTCTATCAGGCTAGTTATGACAAGCTTCTTTCAGAAGTTCCGAAGTACAAGCTCATCACCCCTTCGATCTTGTCTGACAGACTGAGGATTAATGGATCACTTGCAAGAAGGGCAATCAAAGATCTGATGGCAAGGGGTTCCATCAGGATGATTTCTGCTCACTAAAGTCAGCAGATATACACCAGAGCCACCAATACCTAGAAGCAGCTAGCGCTTCTTCTCACTTCTCGCCTTACACATTTCTTTTCTGTTATCACAAACAAAATGCCTTTATTTCATTTTTGGATGGCATATTAAGTCTATCAGTGCTCAGTTTTGGTGGTTGCTGCCATCCTAAGTAATTATTTTGCTACTTTAGTTTTCTCACAAAAAAAATTTTAAAAATAAAAAATTAAAATTTTAAAAAAAAATAAAATAAAAAATGGCCACCGTTATCATTTATCGTGTTTTGTGGGCCACAAAGAGCTAGTATATGCATGAGGTTAGCGCCTTACTTAATAAATGATCGGAATGCACAGATTGGATCTGCTTTCCAATTAGCCCAATGACCAAGTGGTGGCTACAACATGTTTGGGGATCAAAGCTACAAAGCTTCTCCCACACTCAACGTTAGCACTGGGCTCCAAGCAAGGGCATTTTTACACCTTAACTTTTCAAGAGGAAAAAAATAATAATATTAGCAATGCTTTGTGAAGGGAGGCCAATTAAGCGGAACCAACACATGTTGGGGTCATTTTGGTAAAAATCCTAAAATAAGAAATCAGTAAATATTACTTGACTTGAGAACAACTCATGGGAAAAGAAGGGAAGCTCCCAAACAAACACAAAAATTAAAGTTGAGTTGACTGATATTAGTTCAAGCTGAGTTGATCACTCGACCAAGAGTCTGGTGGATCAATGAGTTGTTGAACTATTATGGTAATTGGTAACGAGACGGCGATTACTGGAAATTTATTTGTGTCTTTGACGCAGTATTTCTTATCATCGTGGATTCCATGGTAGCCATCTCGACAGGAACAAGAATAATTTCCTGGCAGATTTATGCAATCATGTTGACAAAGTGGCTTCTGGTGATCCTCCTCACACTCGTTGATATCTACAAACCACCCATCACAAGCAAAAAAGAACAGGTCAGCAATTCCATCACAGCTAGGATACGTGGATCAATTTTTACAGCCTAGTTTAAAACATAAGTCTTTAAAGCCATTGATTTTTTCTGGGTGTTCCTCAAAGAGCGGATAGGACTGAATGTATGGTCCAGATCACTGCTTGGGTCATTCATCTAAAATAATATGAAAAAAATGATGGACGGTGTGGATAAACTTAATACATCACGGTGGCCCCTCAGTGGCGCTCGGAGCCTCCTCCTGTCCCGAGCTCCGAACAGGCGGGAGTAGTACCTAATCCGCGCGCCAAACGGTGTGTCTAAGCATTTGCACCCAAGTAATTAACAGTTAAGATGGATGATGGAACTTTGTACGTGTCCAATCTACCTCAATTTCACAACCACACGGTGTGTCTAAGCATTTGCATGGGATAATAAATAGAGTTGGAAAGGATCATCATACCTTGGCATCCTCCAATTCCATGGAGGTAAGGACTCCCCCGAAAACCTTCAGTGCAATTGCACCGGTAACCGGGACCGTTATTCGAGTTGTAGCAGTAGCTATTCTCACTCACGCAAGCGAAGGTGGCCGACTTCTTTCGTGCGATCTCGCATGTTTCATTTCCGATGGCCCAGTCAATCACCACCGGAATGGCTTTGTTTCTTTTCAAAAAGTTGGTATCGTTCAGATCCGAACGTTTGAAGCTGAACGCATCTTTTTCCCCCAGAAAGGCAAAGCTGCACGGATTGAATCTTGAGCCATTTGTCCTTAACAATCTATCAACGACCACCTCGTAACTCTTGAAAACCTTTGGGATGTCGGTTTGGCAACATCCTGACCCAGAGCAAGTATCGTCTTTCGCGCTATCATTACCTATGCACAATGTTGGACAACTACTAAACAAGCCACCATTCAATGAGTCATAGATCACGCCAAGGGCATTGCAACCGATCACCATGAATCTGTTAAGGGTTTTTGAGAATGTGAATGAGTAATTTTCATTCAAGCTGAGCCCATTGTTGTAGGAGTTGTTCAATCCTCCCGTCTCGTTGTAGCACTCGTAGCTTATTTTGTTTGAAATTTTCATTATGCCCAACGCTAATGATATATTGACAACCTCATGCTTTTCCCAAAATGGTTTCGGAGGGTTAAAATTGTCGTGGCAGGAGATATTGAAGCCTCCCATGCCAATGTGGCAGCGTTCGCCGATGCCAAACGGGTAGGGAATGTCAACGTTCCCACATTTGTTAGGGCAGCCCGGCTTAGATGCTACGAGAGGTTGTGATGATAATTCTTTTATTGTTACTGCTAGACAGAAGAGCGGAAGCAACAGATACAGAGCCATATCTCTCTCTCTCTCTCTCTCTCTCTCTCTCTCTCTCTCTCTCAAATGTATCTGTGCTGCACACTAGGTGGGAGATGGACCTTATAAATAGGCCCTACATCATTCAATCTAGAGCCACACTGTTCCGAATTTTTACAAGTGGGACCCATGATTGACTGATTATGACCATTAGTTAGATGTAACCCGTGGTGGGACCATACACAAAAACCTCCGGTGTGGAAAATGGCTAACTGAGCCCATCTTCAGCTAAACGTGGAATGATGCCCGCGCTCAGACCAAAAATTTATGAAAAGGAGTCCTTCAAAGAAGGTCCGTGATTCGTGGTTGTGAAATCCACTTCGTTCATCATTTGTGAAATATCATATTAACACTTATTCCCAAAATTCAGGACCATAGAAAACCAATGTGGGTCACACCACAAAGAAACTTGAGGATTGGACGTATGCCGTTGAAAGGTTCTTTCGCCCGTTGAAGTTTTGTATAAGACTGGTATATGATTTTCCCTTCATCATAGTGGGACTCACCTTATGAAGGGGTTGGATGGCATGTAAACACAACGGAGGGCCCGGGAAGGATTCAATGGTGGGCGCTCCCAAACCAACTGTTCCCTGTGTTGTGGCCCATTAAACTTTCGTTCTACTTGATATTGGACGCTGTTTAAACAATGATGGACGGTGTAGATGTCAAATCATGATTACGGTGGGGCCCGCAGACTATTCAATTTTAGAATAAGCTACCTTGGAGGCTGATTCGGTGAGCAGAACACTGACTGAGGCCCAACTTGATGCATGTGTTGTATATCGTCACCGTCCATCCGTTGTTTCGGATCATTTTAATCTAGGGGCCCAAAAATGAAGTAGATCCAAATCTCAGGTGGACCACACCATAGGAAACGCTGGTGATTGAATGCCTACCATTTAAAAAGTTTTGTATCAAGCTGATATTTGTGTTTGGCCTTCATTTAGGTCTGTGTAACCTTACCAACAATTTGGATGGAAAACAAACATTACCGTGGGCCATATAAAGTTTTTTTTACGACGGCCATTCAATCATCACCATTTCCTGTGATGTTGTCCATTGAGTTTTAAATCTGCCTCATTCTTTTGACTCGGGTGAAACTGATAGATGGAGTGGATGTCACACATACATCGCAGTGGCCCTATAGAGATTCAGGTTACATGGGTTACAGGAAATCGTACGTAGGTCCGGTTCCCGTCGGTATACCATCCAAGCAGGACGCACGAAGTACTTAGATGGGCTTTCAATTTTTATAAGTGGCCCTTGGTCGGTCTTTAAGATGGATGGAAACTTCCCCGGAAATCTAAACCATTGGTCTGCTGCTCCCGTATGGAACGTTCCTAAAAAAATCTGGCCCGACTAACGATTCATCACGTGAATGGACGATGGATGGAAAACTTTCATGGTTGGAATATCCCAATCCTTTAGACATGACCTATTCTAGCATCAATACGCGTGCATGTGTCGGAAGTTCCCGCGTCCCTTACAATAAATTAGAAGGATATAGGGTGCCGCACTAAAGGAAAAGATAGGTAGGGATATTAATACCGTTGAAACTTACCAGGGGTCGACAGTGATGTTTACCTGCCATCTATACCGTTCATAACGTCATTCCTTCTGGGATGGACTACAAGAACAAATATTAGCCGGATTCAACACTTATGTGCCCCACGAATATTTTAACTGTGGATGTTTAATCCTCACGTTTTCGGCCCATCTGAGTATTGGATGTGGCTCATTGTTTTCCTCAAGGACGAAAATAATCTCACTAAACAGATGGACGGGTTGGATTTCTAACAAACATCACAGAGGGCCCACCTATGTTTCCGGCACAAGAACTCCCTTGAAAAAGCTTTCGTCTCTTTGTAGGCCATTGATTGAACGTTGAGAATCTTCAAATCTAGAAGGTTTCTCGTGCAACCTCAATCCACAATTGAATGATCAGATCAACGGTCTGAATTTCCAAACCATGGACCCCACATGCCATTAGTCTTATACAAGCGTAGACTCCGCGGTTGCATGGAAAAGTACAGGAAAACCGGAGTGAAAGGGAGACGTTAAACGGAAGCTGTTTGCCGGCTGAGTACCTCAGTACGGTAACCGTAATGAGTAAAGTCTGTGGAGCCCACTGTTATTGTCATTCGTGCATTGTATTAATTCTATTCATCTCTTTTATCATCTAATTTTAGGATTTTACAACAAAAATTAATCATATCCAAAGATCAAGAGGAACACACCACTTGAAACCATGTGAATTGAATTCTACCGTAGAAAAGTTTTTGGAGCCCACGGAAGTTTTATATCAAGATGATATTTGTTTTTCCCATTCGTTCATGTCTTGATGATCTTATGAACAGTTTGGATGAAAAATAAAAATCATTGGGGGCTTAGAAATACTTCAATGGTGAAAATCAATACTTCCATTGTTTCCTTTTGGCATTGTCTACTTAGCTTTTGATATACTTCGGTTTTGGGCTCAACTCCTAAAATGAGCTGAACATACGGATGGACGGCATGTATAAACCACATGAATTCACAATGGGCCCAATAGAGTTTACTCAGTACGATAAGACTCGGTACGCAATCCGATTTCACGTGCATGGATTTCCTGCCAAAGCCTTTTGCAGTAATATCCTGCGTAAGGAATCTAGATTGGCCCACTGCAACGGTTGTGATAAATCCAATCCTTTCATCCATTTTTAGATATCATTTTAGGATATCATACCAAAACTAATGAATATACAAAACTCAAATGGGCCACACGAGAGGAAACAGTGGGAATTTAGTGTCCACCGTTGAAATATTTATATGGCCATAAAAGTTTTGCATCGGTCTAATATTTTGGTGTTTTCACTTCATCGTAGTGAAAATGACCTTATAAACAGTTTGGATGGCATATAAACATCAAGAGGCCCAGGAACGTTTCAATGGTAGGAATTTCTTTCTTCATTGTTTCATCTTGTATGGCCCAGTTGAGTTTTTGATCATCCTAATTTTTTGGTTACATGTCTTAAAATAAGTTCTAAAAATGGATGAATGGATTAAAATTCTTATAAACATCACGGTAGACCCCACCATACATCCCGGTGCTGGAACTTCATGTAAAAGGCTTTCTCCAGTGAATCTCCGTCTACGGTTTCCATTGGAAACGTATTGGCCACTCCCCTGCCACTTGGCGCTATGTGGGCCCACCATGATGTATGTGTTTTATCCATGCCGTCCATCTATTTTTCTAGATCATTGTATGGTCTGAGACCAAAAATGAGGTATAACCCAATCTCAAGTGGACCACATTACATGAAACAGTGTTGAATGAACGTTGACCATTAAAAACTTTTTGGGGACCATAAAAGTTTTGGATCAAGCTGATCTTTGTTTTTTCCCTTCACTTGGGTCTTGATGACCAAACCAACAGATTGGATGTCAAATAAACAGTACGGTGGGCCTTAGGAGGACTTTAATGATGGATATCCAATCACCATTGTTTTCCTGTGGTGTGGTCCATATGAGATTTATATCCCTCTCATTTTTGGGATCAACCCCTAAAATTATATGTAAAAATAGATTAACGGTATGGATGAAACACATACATCATGGTGGGGAAATAATGTCACCCATTTATATGGGTCCCACTATGATGTATGTTTTGTATCCACACCGTCCATCCATTTGGAGAGATCATTTTAGGGCACGAGCCAAAGAATGAATCGGATCCAAAACTCAAGTGGACCTCACCACAAAAAACAGTGGAGAGAGTCACGCCCACCATTTATTACAACTGAATCCAATCCAAACCTCATCACTTTGTCTATTGAACCTCGTCACTTTGAACTACAACCCCGTCACTTTGTCTACTGAACCCCGTCGATTTGTACTGCAACCTCGTCACTTTGTCTAGTGAACCCCGTCACTTTGTACTGCAACTCTGTCACTTTGTCTACTGAACTCGGTCACTTTGTACTGCAACATTGTCACTTTGTCTACTATACCCCATCACTTTATGCTACAACCTCGTCACTTTGTCTACTATACCCTGTCACTTTGTCTAACGAACCCTGTCACTTTGTACATAACCCCGTCACTGTCTAGTGATCCTCGTCACTATCTAGTGAACCCCGTCACTTTGTACTGCAACTCCGTCACTTTGTTTACTGAACCCCACCACTTTGTACTGTAACATCGTTACTTTGTCTACTGTACCCAGTCACTTTGTGCTGCAACGTCGTCACTTTGTCTACTGTACCCCGTCACTTTGTCCAGTAACCATACTTAACCCCATCACTTTGTCCAGTAACCCTATTTAACCCCATCACTTTGTCTAGTAAAACCACAAAGTGATAAGGTACTTTACAAAGTGACGAGGTAAAGTAGATAAAGTGACGAGGTTACAGCACAAAGTAACTGGGTACAGTAGACAAAGTGACGATATTGCAGTACAAAGTGATGGAGTTCAGTAAACAAATTAGTGACGGGTACAGTAGGCAAAGTGACGATGTTGCAGTACAAAGTGATGGGGTTCAGTAGACAAAGTGACGGGGTTGCAGTACAAAGTGACAGGGTTTACTAGACAAAATGACGAGGTTCACTAGACAAAGTGATGGGATTGCAGTACAAAGTGACGGGGTTCACTAGACAAAGTGACAAGGTTACAGTACAAAGTGACGAGGTTCGCAAAACAAAGTAACGAGATTGCAGCACAAAGTGACGGGGTACAGTAGACAAAGTGACGAGGTTGTAGCATAAAGTGACGGGGTACATTAGACAAAGAGACGATGTTGCAGTACAAAGTGACGGAGTTCAGTAGACAAAGTGACGAGGTTGCAGTACAAAGTGGCGGGGTTCAATAGACAAAGTGACAGGGTTGCAGTACAAAGAGACAAAGTTCACTAGACAAAGTAACGAGGTTGCAATACAAAGTGACGGGGTTCAGTAGACAAAGTGACGGGGTTGCAATACAAAGTGACGGGTTTCAGTAGACAAAGTGACGAAGTTTGGATTGGATTCAGTCGTAATAAATGGTGGGCGTGACTCTCTCCACTGTTTTCTATGGTGGGTCACTCGAGTTTTGGATCTGATTCATTCTTTGGCTCATGCCCTAAAATGATCTCTCCAAATGGATGGATGGTGTGGATACAAAACATATATTGTAGTGGGACCCATATAAATGGGTGACATCACTTCCCCACCATGATGTATGTGTTTCATCCATTCCGTTAATCTATTTTTACATATAATTTTAGGGGTTGATCCCAAAAATGAGAGGGATATGAATCTCATATGGACCACACCACAGGAAAACAATGGTGATTGGATATCCATCATTAAAGTCCTCCTAAGGCCCACCATACTGTTTATTTGACATCCAATTTGTTGGTTTGGCCATAAAGACCCAGGTGAAGGGGAAAAACAGTGATCATCTTGATCCAAAACTTTTATGGTCCCCAAAAGGTTTTTAATGGTCAACGTTCATTCAACACTGTTTCATGTAATGTGGTCCACTTGAGATTGGGTTATACCTCATTTTTGGTCTCAGACCATAAAATGATCTAGAAAAGTAGATGGACGGCATGGATGAAACACATACATCATGGTGGGCCCACATAGCACCAAGTGACAGGGGAGTAGCCAATATGTTTCCAATGGAAACTGTGGACGCGGATTCACTGGTGAAAGCCTTTTGCATGAAGTTCCAACGCTGGGATGTATGGTGGGGTCCACCGTGATGTTTATAAGAATTCCAATCCATTCATCCATTTTTAGAGCTCATTTTAAGACATGTAATAAAAAATTAGGTTAATAAAAAACTCAACTAGGCCATACAAGATGAAACAGTGGAGAAAGAAATTCCTACCCTTGAAACCTTCTTGGGCCTCTTAATGTTTATATGTCATCCAAGCTGTTTATAAGGTCATTTTTACTAGGATGAAGTGAAAACACCAAAATATTAGACCGATGCAAAACTTTTGTGGCCATATAAATATTTCAACGGTGGACACTAAATCCCCACTTTTTCCTCTCATGTGGCCCATTTGAGTTTTGTATATTCATTAGTTTTAGTATGATGTCCTAAAATGATATCTAAAAATGGATGAATGAGTTGGATTTATCACAAATGTCACAGTGGGCCCATCTGAAATCCTTGCGCATGATCTTACTGCAAAAGGCTTTGGTAGGAAATCCCGCTTAAAACGTGAAATCGGATTGCGTACCAAGTCTTATCATACTGAGTAAACTCTATTAGGCCCATTGTGAATTCATGTGGTTTATCCACGCCGTCCATCCGTATTTTCAGTTCAATTTCGGAGTTGAGCCCAAAACCAAAGTATATCAAAAGCTCAAGTAAACCATACCAAAGGAAACAGTGGAAGTATTGATTTTCACCATTGAAGTGTATCTAAGCCCTCAATTATTTTTATTTTTCATCCAAACTGTTCATAAGATCACAAAGACATGAATGAATGGAAAAAACAAATATCATCTTGATATAAAACTACCTTGGGCCCCCAAAAACTTTTCAACGGTAGAATTCAATTCACACTGTTTCAGGTGGTGTGGCCCACGTGATCTTTGGATATGATTAATTTTTGTTATAAAACCCTAAAGTTAGATTGTAAAAGAGATGGATGGAGTTGATACAATGCACGAATGACAATAACGGTGGGCTCCACAGACTTTACTCGTGACGCTTACCGTACTGAGGTACTCAGCGGCAAACAACTTCCGTTTAACGTCTCCGTTAGAGTTGTTATTAAATGTACTTTTTTAATATATTTTAAAAATTAATGACGTGGCACTTACAACGACATTGACCAATGAAAACGCTGGAGGCAGGGAGTTCCTGCCTCCGGGAGGCAGAGGATCCACACTCGGAGTGAAAATGTGATAAGCAAGGCCGAATCTTTAGACCAGGCAACTTATGGTCTAATCTTTGTATTGGTTTTCCACCGAGTAAAAATTGGTGGTGACTCTTCAACTGTTGGTGGAGAAGAGAGATTTCTTGTGGATTTTTTCTATCTATGGATTGATTTGATTCTCTACAGTTATAGTTTTGCTAAAAAAGGTTGCTCCATTATCATTATAAATTATGGCTGTAATCTCTATTGTCACCATGAATAAGAATATCTCCCATCCTCTTCTCCCGTGCACGTAGGATTGCTACACTGGCGGCCGAAGCACGTAAATCTGTGTGTATTTTGTTCTTGCTATATTATTTCTTCTTTGCTATATGGTATCAAAGCGGAAGATCTTGTGCAGTTGTGATCTAATTCATCATCAAGGAAGAAGGAAACGTGTTGTCTCCTTTTTTTCATTTTCTGCAGAATTTTTTTTTACATACTTTATCTCTCTGTTTTTGTTCTGATCCTTTCTCCTTTATCAATGGGTGAATCGGATGCAAATCTTGGTTGGAAGCTTTCATCAGTCCTCTTGAATGGTATTAACTATGTACCTTGGTCAAGGGCTGTAACCTTATCTCTTGGTGGCAAGAAAAAGTTAGGTTTCATCAATGGAACGAAAGTTTGTCCTACATCTACTGATACATGATATGAAGATTGGATCTCCACTGATCAACTTGTCAGATCTTGGATTCTTAATTCAATGGAAACCCATATTGCTGGAATTTTTACATTATCTGAATCTGCAAAAGAGTTGTGGGATTCAATAGCAGATTTATATAGCAGTCAAAATAATGCCGCTCGCATTTTTGAACTTAAACTTAAGATTGCTAGAGCACAACAAGGCGAAAAAATGTTTAGCGAACATCTTGGGAATCTGAAAAGGATGTGGGATGAATTGAACATGTACCGCCCACATACTACTGATGTAAAAAATCTTCTGAAAAGAGATGAAGAAGATAAAATTTTCTCATTGCTCAGTAGCCTGAAGCCTGAATATGAAAATATCAGGAGTAATATTCTTATGGATGCTACGCTTCCTTCTTTTTCCAGTGTTTGTGCTATTATTCAATGTGAAGAAACTCGGAAGAAGACTATGAATTCTGAGCAAAAATCTTCATCTGAGAATGTTGAATCGAATGCTCTTTTGGCTGAGAAAGAAGATAGAAGAAAACCTTCTGGTAGTGAAAAAGGAGAAAATACTTATCGAAATAAGGGCAAAAAAGAGCATTACCATTGTGATCATTGTGGTAAAAATGGGCACACCAAGGATCGATGTTGGGAATTATATCCTCACCTCAAATTGAACATTGATAAGAATAAGAAGGATTATGTTGCAAAAGCCGATACATCGATCTCAATGAATCAGTTAACTCATCTTCTTCAACAAATCAGTAAGTCCATGTCTTCTGAACAAGGTCATTCTACCTCTACTCATGCTTCAGGTAATTTGCAAGCTTACCTCACTTCATCTTCCAAAATTAATTCTTGGATTATTGATTCTGGAGCCACTGATCATATGGCCAATAGTCCTTCATCTGTGTATAATTTTATTCCTAAGTCTGATAAGAATGATGTTTCCGTTGCTAATGGGATTACAGTTCCTGTATTAGGGAGTGAAAAAATTGATTTTTTTTTTTCACAAACAGTCCCACTTCTGATGCCCTTGTTGTTCCGTCTTTTCCAATCCAACTCCTTTCTGTTGGGAAAATTACTAATTCTTTGAACTGTGATGCTATTTTCTCTCCTACTTCTGTCATCTTTCAGGATCGAGTGTCAAAGAAAACGATTGGTGAAGGAACTTATTCATATGGATTGTACTTGCTAAATCTCACTGATAAGGCATGTTATACCAGCGGCCTGGTGGAAAGTCACATCTTACATAAACGACTTGGACATCCTTCCAATCATGTCTTGACGAGACTTTTTCCTTCTATTTCGATTGAATCTAGTGTGTGTGATGTCTGTCAATTTTCTAAACAAACTCGTTTACCATTCATTAGTTCTTTGTCTACGTCTGTTGAGTCTTTTGAACTGATTCATTCTGATTTATGGGGTCCTGCTCCAATTGATTCATATGATGGATATAAATATTTTGTGTTATTTATTGATGATCGATCTCGTGCTACATAGTTATATTTGCTAAAATAAAAAACTGAGGTGTTATCTATTTTCAAAGATTTTTATAATATGGTGATTACTCAATTCAATGCCAAAGTTAAGGTTTTTAGGTCTGACAATGGTATAGAATATACTAAAGGACCTTTCTCTGAATATATTCGCAGCCAAGGTATTATTCACCAAACTAGTTGTGTGGGAACACCACAACAAAATGGGGTGGCAGAGAGAAAAAATCGGCACATTTTAGAGACCGCAAGAGCTCTCATGTTTCAAATGAATGTCCCAAAAAGATATTGGTCCCATGAAGTTTTGACTGCAACATATTTGATTAATCGACTTCCTAGTCGAGTAATCAATTTTCAGTCACCATTAGAAGTTTTGAAGAATCGGAAGCCTGACATATCCCATTTATGGATATTTGGTTGTGTCTGTTATGTGCACCAACAAGTTATCCATCGTGATATGTTGGATGCTCGATCAAATCGGTGTGTATTTTTTGGGTATTCTTCCATAAAGAAAGGGTACATATGTTACGACTTGGCATCTACAAAGATTTTTATTTCTCGTGATGTACGCTTTGTTGAATCTGAATCTTATTTCCAAGCACAAAGTGATTACAGGAATCGGTCCCAGGGGGAGTACTTGTATGATCTGGTACCGCTTCCAACAGTAACTGATGATGTCATTGCCCGAGCTATACATCCAGAAAATGAAACAACTCCTACAGTTGAAACAACGGTATCTCAAATAGCATCACCTCCAACTCAACGGAGATCCAGTAGAGAGACTCATCCTCCAGAAAGAATGAAAGATTTTTTTACTTACCATGCTGTTTCTTATCCTATGCAGGCTTATTTGACATATGATAATGTTACTCAGTCTCATTCTGCTTTCTTGAGTGCAGTATCTAGTGATCAAGAACCAAAGACTTTTCGAGAAGCTAATTCCAATCCAGTTTGGAAAAATGCTATGAAAGAAGAATTGCATGCACTTGATAAGAATAAAACATGGGACATTGTTAAATTGCCTCTAGGAAAGAAAACAGTTGGGTGTCATTGGATATATAAAATAAAATATAAGAGCGATGGAACCGTGGAACGACATAAGGCGAGACTGGTTGCTAAAGGATTTACTCAAACTTATGGAGAAGATTATAAAGAGACATTTGCACCCGTTGCGAAGATGAACACATTTCGAGTTCTTATATCCTTGGCAGTTAATCAAGATTGGAAATTATTCCAAATGGATGTAAAAAATGCGGTCCTGCATGGTGACATAGAAGAAGAAATTTATATGAGCGTACCACCTGGTCATCCACAAGAATCTAAACTTGGTTTAGTGTGCAAACTAAAAAAGGCTATATATGGGCTTAAACAGTCACCACGAGCTTGGTATGCTAAGCTCAGTTCTGTCCTCATGATTAATGGCCTACAAAGGAGTGCTGCAGATCCTTCTCTATTTGTTAAAAAGGGTATTTCAGGTACCATTATTGTTCTGGTGTATGTTGATGATATAGTGATTACAGATGATAATCAAGATGAAATATCAAAGCTCAAGACTCTCTTACACAAGCAATTTGCTATCAAAGACTTGAGAGTTTTAAAGTATTTTCTTGGATTAGAAATTGCTTACTCAAAAAAGGGCATATTTCTTAATCAACGAAAATATGTGTTGGACCTGTTACAAGAAACTGGAAAATTGGGAGTAAGACCGTCAGACACTCCTACTGACAGTGGCGGTAAGCTTGGTGATGATGGTGAATTATTTTCTGATATTGGTCAATTTCAAAGATTAGTTGGAAGACTAATTTATTTAACTATTACTCGGCCAGATATCTCATATGCAGTTAGTTTGGTCAGTAGATTTATGCATGCACCAAGAGTTAATCACATGAACGCTGTTAACAGAATCTTGCAGTATTTGAAGGGTTCTCCAGGAAGAGGTATATGGATGCGTAAAAATGGACACAGTTTCATTACTGCTTATACTGATGCTAATTAGGCTGGGTGTCCAGTTGATCGAAGATCTACAACAGGGTATTGTACATTTGTTGGAGGTAACCTGGTAACATGGAAGAGTAAGAAACAGAATGAATTGTTTCACGATCAAGTGCAGAATCAGAATATCGAGCAATGGCTTCAACCACTAGTGAAGTTATTTGGCTCCGGGCCTTATTGCAGGATTTGGGTTTTGGTTCAAGTTCTGTGACAATCAGGCTGCAATGCACATTGCTTCAAATCCAGTTTTTCATGAGCGGACTAAACATATTGAGGTGGATTGTCACTTAGAGATGTATTTATTCGTCCACCAACAGTTAGCGGATATTTTCACTAAGGGACTACCTGCTGCCAAGTTTCAAGAGATATTGTCGCACCAACTTGAGGGGGAGTGTTGGTGGAGAAGAGAGATTTCTTGTGGATTTTTTCTATCTATGGATTGATTTGATTCTCTGCAGTTATAGTTTTGCTAAAAAAGGTTGCTCTATTATCATTATAAATTATGACTATAATCTCCATTGTCACCATGAATAAGAATATCTCCCATCCTCTTCTCCCGTGCACATAGGATCGCTACACTGGCGGCCGAAACACGTAAATCTGTGTGTATTTTGTTCTTGCTATATTATTTATTCTTTACTATATCAACCATACACATGGAATAATTTATATGGAAATCCAAACCATCTAAATTACTGACCCAACTGTGTATAGAGCATCATAGAAAGTTTGCACAGATAGGATACTACTAGCCTTCTGATTTTTCCCTTTGAATTTGGACCACTGTTTTTTTTTTTTTTCCTTTTAATAATCCATTTGTTACCTACTATTGCTAGGATAGCTTGATCATTGTAATTTTAGATATATGCTCCACCTGTAATGGTACACACAAGTTTAACAGTATGGACGGCCGTCCACTGGTACTGGTACTACAGGTGAGGATGATGGGTCAACTCTTTTTAAATGGTGACAAACTCACAATGGAGTCATGTAAAAGTTCTTTCAGTAGAAAACAAGAGAATCAGGTTAGGGACATGAACGTGGACCGTCGACATCATTCAATGAAGTCTTCGCAGAGTTTTCACGGATGGACATAGCTGGATAGCAAATAGGTTGGGTGGAGCCGAGTACACTACACTTCCTATTAGACTTTGTGCCCAGTGAAATTTCATGTGTGGTGTTGAAATCTACTTAGGAACCCCTAAACTGAAGCATGGAGAGTTAAAAGGATTAAATACCATGGTAATCCATGCCACGGTCGTTTTAAGAGAGTGAGGGAGTACATTCATAAGAAGGCAGGCAGACTGATCAAAGCAACCTCCATATGCGAATATGTAAAGATTGATTATTTCACAATTGTTGTAAGATATCTTCAATCTGTATATGAAACATGGGTTCGATTAATCAATCAACCTGGTCGAGTGACCGAGAGCATGATCACTCCCCAAGTATAGGTTGATCACTCCCCAAGTATAGGGTTGTGATGTAGTAATAACTCGGTAAGACCGAGGTCGAATCCACAGGGACTGAAACCTGTACGTATTCTGAAACTAACTAGGACTAGAACTAGACTAAGATGCAATCTAAATCAATTATGATTTGAAGAATAATGATGGAATATTAATCTAAACTGAGAAGAAAATTCAGAGAAGGGAAACTAGGGATTCAGAGGATCCACTTGTAGAGATCAGGGAGATCTTATGCCTGTATAAAAAAATCATGGAAATTAAATGAACTGCCGTTGATATAGTTTTTCAAGAGATGAGAGGTATATGAATTAGAATGGATTCCATCACCAAACCATGCCCAGGAGACAAAGCAAACAACAGAATTAAACTAATTACCAACCAGTCAACATGTTTATGAAGGTTAGGAAGGGTACCGACATCCGACCATGCCCAGGAGACGATGGTGAACAACAGGGCTTCCTGACGTCATAAACATAACAAAGCAAAGGAAATACTCAAAGCCATTGCAAACCCATTGTAATTTCAGTCACAAGAGACCATTAAAGACTAAAACAATATTCCCTTAATAATCAAACTAAATAAATTTAGTTCATAAATTTAAATTAAAAGCATAAAATAGGGGCTCCCATCTCACTACAAGCTTCACCTCTTGGCCCTAGCCAAGAGGTTTAGCCCAAAAACATGGTCAGGCTAAAATATCTCAACAAACAAAAATTAAAATAAAATAACATAAAATAGAGCTACTCTCCTGGTGCTCTACCAAAACCAAGCTGAGATGCTCCACGTCCAGCCACTACCTCCAATTCCAGATGCCCTCCCCTCCCAAAAAGTTTCTCTTTATAGCTGCTGGAGTTCGGCTGCCAAAGCCCTTGTAGAGTCCGTTTATACCACAGAAAACAGAGGTTTCCTTTCGTGAGAAAAAATGCTACCCACTTGCGTAACTTGACGATGCCACATCCTCCTCCTTCCTTGTCTTCTTTCGAAAGAGACAATGTCTCCTTGGACTTTTCCCAGTGCTCTACATGATAGACGGTCTGGATTTTTGAATCGATTAGAGATGGTGGGCCGAGGTAATCCGAAAAATCCGAATTTTTCAGATTTCGCAGCCTGCGCACCGCGAGCTGCGTTGGAACGATGGTGGGGCCCATTTCGATGCAGCCCGGAGAAATCTAATCCGTTCACTGTATTCCCCTTGAAGAATCGGTCAGGCACGGATGATTTTGGCTCCGTTTCGATGCAGCCCACGGAGTTTTAATTCAGCCGTCCGTTTCGCGTTTGAACAGCTGAAAACCAATCTATGCTGTCTTTTAAACTTTCTCCACCTAGGATGTGATCAGTGGCTTCATGGAGAACCAATGGACGGCTCGGATCACCGATCCGACGACGATCATGAACACAGTGGGACCCACGGCTGCCGGACTTTACGGACGCACGAACAGAGACCGCGCGGTCGTCCGCTGAGATCTTGGTGGGCCCAAGCAGCTATCATGTTGAGAAATCCACTCCGACCGTTGGATTCAGCTCGGAAAACCGGTCGGGATTAATGCTGTTCGGATCACATTTGGTGTGGCCCATCAAGAATATCATTCTACCGTCCGAACTACCTTTGATCAAGATTTTCTTGTGCGTACGTGCATGAGACTGAGAAATCACCATTTGTACGGTCGGTTTTGTCTCCCAAGAACATTGGATGGATCGGATCGGTAAAATGTACTAGGGGTGGGCCCCACTATCTCCCAATCAAACGGACAGCGTTAGACGCTGTTTGCGTCTTTCGAATTTCTTAAAGAAATTCTCGGTCAGCGAGCGCTGACCGAGTTCTTGAAGACCGGTGTGCGGCCGGTGAAAAAATGCCATGTACACGCATGTGTACACGTGGGATCCCCTGTGATATTTTCGAGAAATCCGTTCCGTCCATCTTTTTCCTCATGTCAATTAAAGGGTCGATACCAAAATTGAAGCATATCCGGAGATCGGTTGGGCCTCAGATTGCTGATATGGGGGCTGATCTGTCTGTTGGGCTGCTTCCGCGATGATCTGTCGGATGAATTTCGACGTGTACGGTTCATTTAGAGTCCTTAGGCCCTGTATGAATTTTCAAGCTGAACGGATAGTGGGAACCCCGTGATCTTGCATTTTGGACCAATTTCGGGCCACTTGAGCTTCAGTTTCTCGATTTTTCTCGGGTCTCTGACGTATAAATTTGTCAATCTTGGTTTCCTAGGGTCCATCCCTTGCTCTGATGAATTCTAAGTGTCAAATCCACACTTTTAGTGTCAGTTTTCAGTCAACGCTCCTGATTTGCCTCCTGCAACAAAACACAATTAAAATACTCCATTAAGCATTATTGTGTATGTAAAATCTGGCAATAATCGGGGTCTGATATGCAATATTTGACCCTCAACATAACCCCAAACCAGCATTTTGCTAGTCCCGAGCAAAAATATGCGAAAAATAAGTTAAGAACCACAGGATGATTTTTATAAACTCGAGTGAATTTTTTTTTTTTTCAAAAGCAATCCAGATATTAGAATTCTAAGATTCATGAATGTTGAGCGTTACTTTTTCCTGGACTCGAGCGTGTGGCAACCTTCATAATCAAGTTCAAAGTCTTAATCTATCAATTAGAGAAATTATGAACATTGAGTTCCATGAGTGTATAGTGTAAACCTTGCTTACCATCATTAAAATTCACTTTTCTATTTCAGGATTCATAGGTAATCAACAAGGGAATTCATGATAACTAAAACTTGCCTAACAGATCATCTTTTCATTCTTCCAGCTTTTGATTTTTTTTAAATTTTTTTTTTTTCATTAAAAGTAATACGAAGAAAGGGAATCAAATCCTCACCTATAGGGAGCAAACCTATGGTGAAGACTGTACACCCCACCCTTTTCACATATTATCCATGGGGAATTAAATCTACACCTATAGGGAGCAAACCTATGGTGAAGATTAATCGCCCAACCCTTTACAAAGGCATCTTCTTCTTCTTCTCTTTTGTTTTTTTTTTTTTTTTTTTTTTTTTTTTTTTTTTTTTAAATTTTTAAATCTAAGCATTTTCTTTTTCTTCAATTGATCATGATAGGCAAATTTTCTGGTTCCTTACATGCTTAGTGATTACCAAGTTAACCCTTCAATATCAAACTGAAACCTTAATGTGGAAGCGAGATGTGACATGTGAAATCATGACTCAATCAATGTTTACAACTTCTAATTCTGGATTACCAATTCAAACTTAACTGTGAAATCTACAGATAATTGAATCCAAGAGTCATGAATTACCAACATTACATATCTTGGAATTCTAAATCCAAGATGATCGTCAAAATCACTACGAATTCACAAGAGTTTTCCAGAAAAAATTTAAAAATTTTCACATTTTTTTTTTGTTCAACACCAAGAAACTGCTGATTAGGTTTCCTAATCTCCTACCCCCAACCTAAAATCTACATTGTCCTCAATGTAAAAGATATAAGCATGTCATGCACATGGGACAACAAAAGTAAAAGAGAAGTGATGGGAAGATGGTACCTGGATAACGAATCAGGAGACTTTTCCAAAAAATCAGCGAGAGAGTAAATCAGCGCAAGAGAGAAAACAAAATAAGAATAATAAAAATAAAATCCTACCTATACCACTTTCGCAGGTGCTCTCGATTGCATTTAGCATATGCAACAAGCCTTTAAACCCCTAGGTTGCCCCTAGTGGACGAGTTGTAGTCTCGTGAGGGTTTGCAGTAATGTTACCCACAAACATTGAACTAAGAAAATGAAATGAAAAGTTGTGCTGCCTCCCAGGAGCGCTAAGTTTACCGTCTTCAGCCAGACAAATACAATAACTACCCTAATCCTATGAAAGCGATAAACCTACCTATACCTCCATCAGACTAGGAGATCATTCCTGGTAAACAGGATCAGTTAGAGGCATGGACATGTCTTCTGAATCAAATTTCTCGACAAATGACTTTAAGCGATGTCCATTTACTTTAAATTCCTTGCCATTGTCGGGATCTCTTATCTCGACGGCCCCATGAGGATATGCAGTAACAACAATGTAAGGGCCGGTCCAACGAGATCGAAGCTTACCCGGAAAGAGATGTAATCGAGAATTATACAAAAGGACTTTCTGACCTGGCGTGAATGATTTCCGTAGAATATGTTGGTCATGAAACGCCTTCATCCTGTCCTTGTAAATTCTTGAGTTCTCATATGCGTCGTTCCGGATTTCTTCAAGTTCATTTAATTGAAGTTTGCGTAGCGAGCCAGCGTTGTTCAGATTAAAATTCAGATTTTTGATCGCCCAGTAGGCTCTATGTTCCAACTCCACAGGCAAGTGGCAAGCCTTCCCATAGACGAGTCTAAAGGGAGACATTCCAATAGGGGTTTTAAAAGCAGTATGGTAAGCCCACAAGGCATCGGTCAATCGGATTGACCAATCCTTACGGTCAGGGTTAACCGTTTTCTCCAAAATGTGTTTGATCTCCCTATTGGAAATCTCAGCTTGCCCACTTGTCTGTGGGTGGTATGGGGTGCTCACCTTATGAGAGATACCGTATTTCTTCATTAAACTCTCGAATGGCCTATTACAAAAGTGTGAACCCCCATCACTAATAATGGCTCGAGGTGTTCCAAATCGGGACAGGATGTTTTCTTTTAAGAATTTAATGACTGTGCGATGGTCATTAATTCGACATGGAATTACTTCGACCCATTTAGTGACATAGTCTACGGCAAGCAAAATATATAAATTCCCGAAAGATTGGGGGAATGGTCCCATGAAATCGATGCCCCAGCAATCAAATGCCTCTATGATAAGAATGGGATTCAAAGGCATCATATTTCGACGGGACAATGCTCCCAATTTCTGACAACGCTCACAAGCTTTGCAAAACTCATGAGTGTCCCTGAACATAGTGGGCCAATAGAAGCCACACTGCAGTATCTTGGCCGTGGTCTTTTTTGCAGAAAAGTGACCACCACAGGCCTGTGAGTGACAAAAGGAGATGACACTCTGATGCTCATCATCTGGCACACATCTCCTTAAAATCTGGTCTGAGCAATATTTAAACAAATAAGGATCATCCCAGAAAAAGTTGCGCACCTCGGTGAAGAATTTCTTCTTATCTTGCGCAGTCCACTGTGTCGGTATGGAACCTGCAGCAAGATAATTAGCAATATCAGCGAACCAAGGTGAGTGGGAGACTCTGAACAATTGTTCATCAGGGAACATGTCGTTGATATGGGTCGCCTCAAGGGAATCAGAGGTATTAAGGTGAGAAAGGTGATCGGCCACTACGTTCTCTACTCCTTTTTTATCTTTAATTTCTAAATCAAATTCTTGGAGTAGAAGGATCCATCGTATCAGGCGGGGCTTAGAATCATTTTTAGAAAGAAGATATTTAAGTGTCGCATGATCTGTATAGATAATGATCTTGGATCCAATCAAATAGGATCTAAATTTGTCCAAAGCGAACACTACGGCTAAGAGTTCTTTTTCCGTAGTCGAGTAGTTCACTTGGGCAGGATTTAAGGTCCTACTTGCGTAATGTATGACGTATGGCCTCTTATCTTTTCTCTGGCCTAGAACCGCTCCAAGAGCATAATCAGAAGCGTCGCACATAAGCTCAAAAGGAAGGCTCCAGTCGGGTGGCTGCATGATGGGTGCAGTGGTTAACGTGCCTTTAAGCTTAGTGAAAGCTTCCTGGCACTGCTCAGTCCACTCGTATGGAGCATCCTTTTGAAGAAGATTACATAAAGGACGAGAGAGGAGACTAAAGTCCTTTATGAATCGCCTGTAAAATCCTGCGTGTCCTAAGAAGGATCGCACGTCCCTGATATTCTTGGGTGGAGGTAGGTTAGAGATAAGATCGGTTTTTGCCTTATCTACCTCAATTCCCTTGGACGAGATGATATGTCCAAGGACAATCCCCTTATGAACCATGAAATGGCACTTCTCCCAATTAAGTACCAGATTCTTTTCTTCACATCTTTTCAGCACACATTTGAGATTCTCTAAGCACTCGCTGAAAGATGAACCGAAAACAGAGAAATCGTCCATAAAGACCTCTAGATATTTCCCCACCATGTCAGAAAAGATACTCAGCATACATCGCTGAAAGGTGGCAGGGGCATTACATAACCCGAATGACATCCTTCTGTAAGCAAAGGTGCCATAAGGGTAGGTAAATGTGGTCTTTTCCTGGTCCTCAGGGGCGATTTCAATCTGATTGTAGCCCGAATACCCGTCAAGGAAACTGTAATAAGAATGACCGGCTAACCTTTCCAGGATCTGATCAATGAATGGTAAAGGAAAGTGGTCTTTCCTCGTGACGGTATTTAATTTCCTGTAGTCAATGCACATTCTCCAACCAGTAGTGACTCTAGTCGGCACGAGTTCATTATTAGCATTGGCTACGATGGTGATTCCGAACTTCTTAGGAACCACCTGAGTTGGACTCACCCACTGACTATCAGATATAGGGTATATGATACCCACATCCAATAGTTTGAGAACCTCGGCCTTAACCACTTCCTTCATGTTTGGATTTAGTCTACGCTGTGGTTGCCGAGCGGTCTTCGCATTATCCTCAAGATATATGCGGTGAGTACAAATCGAGGGGTCGATTCCCTTGAGGTCCGCGATCGTCCATCCAAGGGCTCCCTTATGCTGAATGAGAGTAGCTATGAGCATACTCTCCTGTTCTTTCTCCAGGTGGGCAGAGATCACCACCGGGTATGTCTCATCTTGACCTAAATAAGCATATTTCAAATCAGAGGGCAAAGGTTTTAGGTCAAGCTTCGGTGCCTTGAGGTTAGACGGTAGAGGCACTACATCAGTTTGTGGTAATTCTTCAAATTGTGGCCTCCACCGGTTAACTTCAAGTACCGGTGCAGTATCCAGCAAGGCACACGTCTCCCTAATCATATCATCATCAAACTCATGGGAGTGGGCCAGGCACATCTCGAGAGGGTCGGAGGATAAGGTCAGAGGTGTCGTATCTTCCACGAAAGAGTCAATCATGTTAATGTCGTGGATATCGTCATCATCCTCTGAGTTGTTGCCATTATTGAAAAAGATGTTTGACTCCAATGTCAAATTTTCAAAAGACATAGTCATGACACCATTCCTGCAATTGATAATTGCATTTGACGTAGCAAGGAATGGGCGACCAAGAATGACGGGAATCTGAGTGCTTATGTTATTGATGGGTTCGGTGTCCAAGATGATAAAATCTACAGGGTAGTAAAATCTATCGACTTAGACCAAAACATCCTCAATAATCCCTCTTGGTACACGAACAGAGCGATCGGCGAGTTGTAGTGTGGTTAGAGTGGGTTTTAACTCACCCAAACCTAACTGTTTGTATACCGAGTAGGGAATCAGATTGACGCTCGCTCCTAAGTCAAGAAGTGCGTGATCAATTCGATGGTTCCCGATTACACATGATATGGTTGGGCTACCGGGATCCTTGAATTTCTGCGGCACGTCTTGCTTCAGGATGGCACTCACTTTTTCAGTCAAGAAAATCTTCTTTTGAATACTCTGCCGTCTTTTGGTCGTGCATAGGTCTTTCAGAAATTTTGCATATGAAGGAATCTGTTTTACGACATCAAGTAGAGGAATGTTGACTTTTACTTGTTTCAACACCTCCAGAATATCCTGAGAGTTAGAAAGACGTTTTGGTGCAACCAACCGTTGGGGGAACGGAGCAACTGGCTTCTCTAGAAGTTCCGGTTCTAATTTTTGTGGGGTATCACTAGATCCATCATTATTGTCCTCTTCTGGTTCTTCAGGCTTTTCGGGCCTAACCGGAAGGGTTTTATCAATGATCTTCCCACTCCTAAGAGTGGTGATGGATTTAGCGTGCCCCATTTGATTTGAGGAGCTGGGATCATTTATCTCGTACTGCGGTTTAGGATTGGGGAGAGGTTGTGCAGGAAGCATCCCCTTTTCTATAACCGTCATACGAGAATCTATCTTTTACATAAATTCAGTAAATCCTCGCATCGCCTGAGCCAGCTCTTGTATGGAATTTTGAACCGGTTCTTCTTGAGGTTTCCCTTGATTTGGATTTTGATTGAGAAAACCTTGGGGGGTAGCCGTTTGCCCATTTCTCCAACTAAAGTTTGGATGAGTTTTCCAACCAGGACTGTACGTGTTGGAGTTAGGTCCAGTAAAAGGTCTTTGATAGTTGTTTACGGCATTGGCTTGTTCATTCAACACTCCTCGAAAGGCAGATATTGTAGGACAGTTTTCAGTTGTGTGAATGTTGCAATCACAGATGCCGCAAACAATTTCATTGACCTTATCCTTCTTTCCTTCCATGGCCTCGACTCTTCGTATGAGATTAGTCACTTTAAAATTTACATCATCCTCTTCTTTCAGGAGATATACTCCACCTTTCTCCTTAGATTGAGTTGGCCTAGACGTGGTATTTGATTTTGGGTAATGGTCCCAAGATTGTGCATTTTCGGCAAGTCTATCGAGATAATCCCATACCTCATCGACCTCTTTATTCATGAATTCTCCATTACACATTGTCTCGACTAGTTGGCGCATGGAAGATGTCAGTCCATCATACAAAAAATTTGTAATGCGCCACATTTCAAAACCGTGTTGTGGGCATGAACTGACAAGATCCTTGAACCTTTCCCAACATTGGTAGAATGTTTCATCTTCCTTTTGGGCGAAGTTCATGATTGTTTTTCTGAGGGTAATTGTTTTATGGTGTGGGAAAAATTTCTTTATGAATTCCCTCTGCAAATCATTCCATGTGCCAATGGATCTAGGACGCAGTGAATGTAACCACGTCTTAGCCTTCTCTTTCAAGGAAAAAGGAAAGAGTTTCAGCCTGATTGTATCCTCGGATACATTGGGAAAGTATAAGGTGGCTATAATCTCATCGAACTCTTTCAAATGTAAGTATGGGCTTTCAGATTCAAGCCCATGGAATTTAGGAAGGAGTTGGATAACTCCTGGCTTGATGTCCATCTGTCCTGTGTTTTCAGGAAAAATCATACATGAGGGCGTACTCACCCCTGCCGGTTGTAAATAATCTCGTAAAGTACGAGGCGGGGGTGCTTGATGCGCCTCATTCTCATCATGTGTTTCCTCATCCCTGTGGTGAGGTAGTGCTTGAGGTTGATTTGCAGCCATAACCTCAATTAACTCAGGGGAATTCGAGCGGTGTCTAGTCCTGCGATGGATAGTCAACCCCTCAACTAATCCTCCTTCAGTCAAGAGACGTCGAGTGTCGCCACGGGCCCACTTGGGCATGAAACACTCACAGCCCTCAATCAAATTCTAAACCTAATCCTAAGAAAGAAAATAAAAATCTAGAAAGAAAGAGAGGGTTGGAAGGAAGTTACCAAATTGGAGTCCCTAAGCTAAAGACCTGCAAAGCAAAACAAAATAAGTTAGTTCCTAAAATAGGCCTAAGAGTAGAAAATTCCTAAGAAGAAGAATAGTAATCAACTAAGTTCTAAATTTAGAAAAGAGAAATCCTAAAAAGAAAAGTAGGAACCTCTAAACAAATTAGGAAAATTCTAAACTAGAAAGTATGTGAGTAATGAAGAGATTTGGAAACAAGGAAAGTAGATGTCAGAAAAAGCTTACTGAGTTAGAAAACCTACAAAACAAGAGGGTTAGTTTCTAAATAGAAAATCTAAAAATAAGAAATTTTCTAGAAATAATATAGGAAATAAGGTTAGATTCTAAAAAAGGGAAAAACTATAAGAAATTTCTAAAATTAAAAGAAATTAGAAAATTTTCTAAAATTCAAACCTTAATTCTAAAGATAGAAAGAAAGAAGATTTAAGAAGGAGCGTACCAATTTAGAAAGCTATCTCAGAAACCTATAAAAGAGAAACGTTAGCAAAGTTCTAATCTTACCCTTAATTCTAAAACTAATTAATTTCAAATTACGTAGCCGTCAATCCCCGGCAACGGCGCCAAAAACTTGATCACTCCCCAAGTATAGGGTTGTGATGTAGTAATAACTCGGTAAGACCGAGGTCGAATCCATAGGGACTGAAACCTGTACGTATTCTGAAACTAACTAGGACTAGAACTAGACTAAGATGCAATCTAAATCAATTATGATTTGAAGAATAATGATAGAATATTAATCTAAACTGAGAAGAAAATTCAGAGAAGGGAAACTAGGGATTCAGAGGATCCACTTGTAGAGATCAGGGAGATCTTATGCCTGTATAAAAAAATCATGGAAATTAAATGAACTGCCGTTGATATAGTTTTTCAAGAGATGAGAGGTATATGAATTAGAATGGATTCCATCACCAAACCATGCCCAGGAGACAAAGCAAACAACAGAATTAAACTAATTACCAACCAGTCAACATGTTTATGAAGGTTAGGAAGGGTACCGACATCCGACCATGCCCAGGAGACGATGGTGAACAACAGGGCTTCCTGACGTCATAAACATAACAAAGCAAAGGAAATACTCAAAGCCATTGCAAACCCATTGTAATTTCAGTCACAAGAGACCATTAAAGACTAAAACAATATTCCCTTAATAATCAAACTAAATAAATTTAGTTCATAAATTTAAATTAAAAGCATAAAATAGGGGCTCCCATCTCACTACAAGCTTCACCTCTTGGCCCTAGCCAAGAGGTTTAGCCCAAAAACATGGTCAGGCTAAAATATCTCAACAAACAAAAATTAAAATAAAATAACATAAAATAGAGCTACTCTCCTGGTGCTCTACCAAAACCAAGCTGAGATGCTCCACGTCCAGCCACTACCTCCAATTCCAGATGCCCTCCCCTCCCAAAAAGTTCCTCTTTTATAGCTGCTGGAGTTCGGCTGCCAAAGCCCTTGTAGAGTCCGTTTATACCACAGAAAACAGAGGTTTCCTTTCGTGAGAAAAAATGCTACCCACTTGCGTAACTTGACGATGCCACATCCTCCTCCTTCCTTGTCTTCTTTCGAAAGAGACAATGTCTCCTTGGACTTTTCCCAGTGCTCTACATGATAGACGGTCTGGATTTTTGAATCGATTAGAGATGGTGGGCCGAGGTAATCCGAAAAATCCGGATTTTTCGGATTTCGCAGCCTGCGCACCGCGAGCTGCGTTGGAACGATGGTGGGGCCCATTTCGATGCAGCCCGGAGAAATCTAATCCGTTCACTGTATTCCCCTTGAAGAATCGGTCAGGCACGGATGATTTTGGCTCCGTTTCGATGCAGCCCACGGAGTTTTAATTCAGCCGTCCGTTTCGCGTTTGAACAGCTGAAAACCAATCTATGCTGTCTTTTAAACTTTCTCCACCTAGGATGTGATCAGTGGCTTCATGGAGAACCAATGGACGGCTCGGATCACCGATCCGACGACGATCATGAACACAGTGGGACCCACGGCTGCCGGACTTTACGGACGCACGAACAGAGACCGCGCGGTCGTCCGCTGAGATCTTGGTGGGCCCAAGCAGCTATCATGTTGAGAAATCCACTCCGACCGTTGGATTCAGCTCGGAAAACCGGTCGGGATTAATGCTGTTCGGATCACATTTGGTGTGGCCCATCAAGAATATCATTCTACCGTCCGAACTACCTTTGATCAAGATTTTCTTGTGCGTACGTGCATGAGACTGAGAAATCACCATTTGTACGGTCGGTTTTGTCTCCCAAGAACATTGGATGGATCGGATCGGTAAAATGTACTAGGGGTGGGCCCCACTATCTCCCAATCAAACGGACAGCGTTAGACGCTGTTTGCGTCTTTCGAATTTCTTAAAGAAATTCTCGGTCAGCGAGCGCTGACCGAGTTCTTGAAGACCGGTGTGCGGCCGGTGAAAAAATGCCATGTACACGCATGTGTACACGTGGGATCCCCTGTGATATTTTCGAGAAATCCGTTCCGTCCATCTTTTTCCTCATGTCAATTAAAGGGTCGATACCAAAATTGAAGCATATCCGGAGATCGGTTGGGCCTCAGATTGCTGATATGGGGGCTGATCTGTCTGTTGGGCTGCTTCCGCGATGATCCGTCGGATGAATTTCGACGTGTACGGTTCATTTAGAGTCCTTAGGCCCTGTATGAATTTTCAAGCTGAACGGATAGTGGGAACCCCGTGATCTTGCATTTTGGACCAATTTCGGGCCACTTGAGCTTCAGTTTTTCGATTTTTCTCGGGTCTCTGACGTATAAATTTGTCGATCTTGGTTTCCTAGGGTTCATCCCTTGCTCTGATGAATTCTAAGTGTCAAATCCACACTTTTAGTGTCAGTTTCAGTCAACGCTCCTGATTTGCCTCCTGCAACAAAACACAATTAAAATACTCCATTAAGCATTATTGTGTATGTAAAATCTGGCAATAATCGGGGTCTGATATGCAATATTTGACCCTCAACAGAGCACTCTGGATTATACAAATTGGTCTCTAGATAATTTTATATAGTCTCAATCAATTAAATTGTCAAGTTGATCTATTAACAAAATTCAAAAAATATTTATAAATTCTTTGGACACTTTTGAGCATGTTCAAGTGATCGAACATGTGGAGTTCGATCAATCAATAACTGCTCGATCGATTAATGCTTAAATCGACAACTCCCAGTCAAGGGTTCGAGTACCCATAGATGGTGAAATTCCACTAGCGTGAGTGTGTGGGCTGTGTGTGCGTGTGTAAAAAAAATAAAAATCGACGACACACGCAATTTTGCGTAATTACACGGTTAGTTTCCATTTTAGGTGTTATGTTATATATATGGGTGTAATTGTGTGATTAGAGTATTCCAATCGAAGCTTAAATGTTTTTAGAGTTTGGAGAGGAGAAAATAAATAAATATATTTTTTTTATTGTAAGTTCATACATCTTTTATACTTTTTATTTTCATAGTGACCGTTGACTTTTTATCGTAATTTTTTTCGTACAAAGTTATTTTTTTCACATAAAATTCATGTGTACTGATACATGCTTTGTTTTCATTTACTTATTGTCATGTGATTCAAATTTAAGGGTTTCTATGGTATCAGAGATAACATTGATATTCAACTTTGAATTTGAAACATGATGATTAAGAGATCAAACGTGAAGTATAAAATTGAGAAGTTCACTAGGAAAAGAACTTCGAATTATGAAAAGTAAATATGAGAGACTTTCTAATTTAGTAAAAGCTGCAACACACATTCTTTGATGTAGAGAAGTGTCCAACATCTATAATCAATGAAGGGTGGAAAGAATAGGAAGAAAAGGCGAAAACCTCAATCCAAATATGTTTGGCGCATGGTGTACTGTCCTTGATCAAAAGACCACCACAGGACTTTGAATAAGTTAGATAGCTCATAAATGGCGAAATTGTTGTCAAATAGTTTGTATCCAAACAAATCTTTTTATAACCCTAAGATGACAAAAGGATTAGATCTTAATGATCACATCAACTTTGTAAATTAGCTATTGTAAAAGTAAAGATTGACGAGGAAGACCAAGCCTAATTCTATTGAACTCTTTTGTTGAGTCTTATGACAGCTTATTCTAAGAATGCTATCTTCATCATTCAATGATGATTTTACAATATTTCCATTAAGCATGCATGTCTTGAATTTCATCGTGAAGTTGCATTTGGATGACAAGTGAAAATGTAAATAAATCTCTTACAAAAATCAGCTAATGTAAAAGCATTTTACAAGACAGTTTAATCACAATGTTTCAACAATTATTATATTTTTAAATGGTTCCTTTACTATCAAAACATGGTAAAACGTCTTGTTGAAGGCAAAGACTTTCTGACCATCCAAACAAGCTCTAGACATTCACCGTATGTCAAGTGCTGGTGACACGACAAGCTGTCCCAATGATAATTGTACTCTGCATGAAAATCACGATGTGGACTTGACACATACGACAAAAATGCATGTGCGGTTGTTGCAGTGGAGCTTTCGTTCTCTCTCTTCAAGTCTTCTTCTTCTTCCAGGAGGACAATCTAGGGCAGAGTGCATTCCATCGTTGTCCTCAGGTCAGTTTTGTGCAGGCTGTCCACTCGTTCATATACATTCATGGCTAAAAAGTCATGCCGATGTGATGATCCTAACCGTCCCTCAATAGCATGAAGAAAGGACGATTCAGATCGAGTGGAGAAAGGAAGTAATTCCAAACATCTTCTTATTAGAAACGGATTGGCTACGCCCCCTGCCACCAGCCAATGGCTAATGGTCGGTCCTCTGTGGGGCCCAATACAGTATAATGTATGTGTTTCATCCATGCCATCCATTTATTTTTCTAAATCATTTTATGGTACCAGACCAAAAATGAGGTATATCCCAATCTCAAGTGAAGTATCTTGTGTTTCTGCCTGGCCCTCCCTTGCTTGTCCCTAGGTGCTGGCATTCTTAGCTACGTGGGAGAGCCAATATATGACGGTCGAGGCTCCTTTCGTTTTTGTTGGAGCCAGCCCTAAGGGTTGTACATCTGGTCTCTTTGATTTAATAATATTTGGTGGTGCGTGCAGCGTGTCCACCTAAAAAAAAAAAGAAAAAAGTGGATCACATTAGATTGGTTATGATTCTAAAGAACCACCTTTGTTAGGCAATTACAACCATCCCATCCATGGCTTTGGAAAAGGATGGCTATAGAAAATATTTCCCAATCAGGGATGATTGGACTAACTAGTCAGTGTGATTTTTACATTGTAGTCCATTACATTTATTCTGAAACTTGAAGACTGTTCGGATTGATCAATTGAACTGTCCAAGTCGACCAATGCAACTAGGAGAACTACAACTTACAAGTGCTCTGCCAGGCGCAGCTGAGCATTTCTCTTTTAATTTAGAGGTAAACAGGTCATTTTCTAGCTTTCAATGGTACGTTTATTTATGTTTAATTAGCGGGTCAGACCTTCGGGAAATTAGTGTTGAGCCGGCCGTGATCATTTCCTTAGAAAAAAAGGTGAAACTGAGCTGGGGAAAAATTTAACTACGATGAGAAAAGGTGCGCTCCAGCCTCCACGTACCAGCTGACGAGTGGTTGTTTGTTCCCTTCCCACAATCGTCCACACTACCACGGACGGCAATAGGTTGGAGGTTGACCCCTTCTCTTCATAGTCAACCACTCAAAACTCATCTCCATTTGATGTCTAGTTCTTATTTTTATTTGTATTTTTATTTTATTATTTTTTTAAAACAGAGGTATTTTATAACCAAAAAGGATGTACGGACACTACCGGCGAACATCACAGAAAGATCGGCCTATCATATAAATGAAAGGACGTACCACTAGACTTTGTGCAAATACCCTAGACCTACCCTATCCAGGAATATCCAATTCATGATGTCCACTTGTTTGCGGATTGACCTGAAGACTTGAATGAGTCTTCACTGGGCTCTATTCAATATTTAATACTTAAAGTTAATATATACAGGGAAATGGTACTATGAGGTTGACCTCATGGGAACTTCCCATCATGCTGTGTAGGACCCACAGTGATTTGTGTATCTAACATCAATACTGTGCATTTGATGGGTCCCCTTTGGTTTATGGGATATCCTAAAAATTGGCTATATAGGGAACTCAAGGTGGGCCATACCATCTAAACCCATGTGAAGACATGCCTAAAATATATAAAAGCACTTGGTGGGGCCCACCTGAGGTTTGGATGAGGATGAAACTTGAACTTACCCCTCAGCCAAGTGGAAAACATGTAATGGATGGGCTGGATTTGTGAACCACATCTCGGTGGGCCCAACAAATAATTATGAATGTTTTAATGGTAGGGTAACCCCTCTCAACTGTTGTATGTGGTGTGGCCCACCCAAGTCATGGATTGAATTGAATTTTAAGCCTATAAAATAAATTTTTTAAAAAAAATAATAAAAAAAGTGGATCACATTACAAGAAACGGTGTTGAATGAACATAGACTATTAAAAGCTTTTTGGAGGCCATATAAGTTTTGGATTAAGCTGATCTCTGTTTTTTTCCTTCATCTGGGTTTGTATGACCTAATCAACAGATTAGATGTCAACTAAAGAGTACAGTGGACCTTAAGAGGATGTTAATGGTGGATAATCAATATATGTTTTCCTATGGTGTGGTCTACCTTAGAATTATATCCCTCTCATTTTTGCTATCAACCCTAAAATGATCTGTAAAAATGGATGAACAGAATAGATGAAACATATACATCATGGTGGGTTCCCCAGAGCACTGAATACCTGCCACCGGGTTGGTGGCAGGGGAATATAGCCAATCCTTTTCCCTTCTTATAACATTGATTTAGGACTTGGATTTCCTGATAAAGCCTTTATCAGCAATCATTTTGTGAGATCATTTTAGGGCATGAGACAAAAAATGAGTAGTATCTTTGATTTAATAATATTTGGTGGTGCGTGTTCACCTATAAAATAAATAAATAAATAAAAGTGGATCACATTACTGAAAACAGTGTTGAATGAACATAGACCATTAAAAGCTTTTTGGAGGCCATAAAAGTTTTGGATTAAGCTGATCTTTGTTTATTCCCTTCATCTGGGTTTGTATGACCTAATCAACATATTGGATGTCAAATAAACAATACAGTGGACCTTAGGAGGATTTTAATGGTGGATAATCAGTCAATATTGTTTTCCTGTGGTGTGGTCCACCTTAGATTTATATCCCTCTCATTTTTGGTATCAAGCCCTAAAATGACCTGTAAAAATAGATGAACGGGAATGGATGAAACACATACATCATGGTGGGTCCATCATAGCACCGAATACTAGCCACCGGGTTGGTGGCAGGGGAATAGCTAGCCAATCCTTTTCCCTTCTTATAACGTTTATTTAGGACATGGATATCCTGAGAAAGCCTTTAGCAGGAATTTCCTGTACCGGAAGCCTAGGTGGGGCTCACCGTGATGTTTTTGTGAAATCCACCTATTCATCCATCTTGTGAGATCATTTTATGGCATGAGACCAAAAATGAGCAGGATCCGCACTAAACAAAAAGGCGAGTAGGGAAATTCTACCGTTGAAACCTGCATGGGTTCTACAGTGATGTTTACATGTCATCCATACCGTTCATGAACTGAAAAAAAAACAAATATCAGTCTGATTCAAAACTTCTGTGGCCCCACGAATAAGTTCAATCACACGTTTTCGGCCCACTTTAGTATTGGATCCGGCTCCCTAAAATGAGCGCATAAAACGGATGATATGGGAGGATTTCTCACAAACCTCACGGTGGGCCCTACTTAGGTTCCCAGCGCAGAAACTTACTGCTAAAAGGCTTTTGCAGGAAATCCGAGTCTGTCTATTTAACAGGTCCGACCATGGATTGTGTGTGATTCTAATCAGTAGGCCGACTAGTGGGTATCGATCACTGGGTCCACTGATCGTTTGGACCAAGGACCTGATGGATCAAAGATCCAAGCCGACTAGTGGGTATCGATCACTGGGTCTACTGGGTCCACTGATCGTTTGGACCAAGGACCTGATGGATCAAAGATCCAAGCCGTCTATTGGATGCTACCCACGTTGGGACATCCCATGCATCTGATTGTTGGCTTTTTATATTAAATTTGGACCATCGCTACACATTGCAGGAAAATGATCCTTCGTTTTGGCAGTCTTATTTCGGTATTTAGGGCTAGTTCCATCCTTTGAGAACCTATCATATGGACGGTCTAGATTGTAAGATCATAGGCTTCATAGTAGCTAGAGGACTTTATAGAAATCCATTACTTTGGTACCACATAACTCTTTCATCCGGTGGGCCACATCATGGATGATTCCTGCACGACTACGTCTCCTATCAGATGTCTCCGTCCAACTGCTGGTTTGCAACTTACTTACATTAGGCTACATCTATCAAAATGGAAAGTTAGGCCCAGTTAGGTAATCAGGACCATCCTATAGGTCAGATCATTTAGGCAACCTCCCATCAGCAGTGAGCCCTACCCGGCGAACGTCCCAGATCATCAAGTGATGCCCCACGCAGGTTTCTTCCAACGGACAGCATTCCTTCTTAGAATAAAAATGGTATTTTTGTCATCTTTTCGCTGGACACTTTGGCCATATTACTAATACATTGCCCCTCAAATCTGCCCTTAAGATTGTATCATGGAGAATCCAGATGCAAGATGGGGTGTAACTGCGTGAAAATCCTGTGTACGAAACGGCGTGGAAAGTGATGTTCGTGCGTGAACGAAACGGCGTGGAAAATAGGACGCGGATTGCGTCCTACCCATCTGTGGAGCCCACCGTGATTTAAGTATTTTATCCACGCCGTCCAAAGCTTTTATCAGATCATTTTAAGGTGTATATTAAAAAATGAGGCAGGTCTAAGTCTTAACTGGACCACAAAGTGGTGATTGAACGTACACCATTAAAAACTTCTTGGGAGCAGGAGAAGTTTGGATCAAGCTAATATTTGTGTTTTCACTTCATCTACGTCTACATGACCTAATGAATAGGGTGGATGGTAAATAAAAAATAAAAAATCGTGTTGGCCCTTAGAATTGTTTCAACGGTGGTTGTCATTATCAGTGCAGCTTCCTTTAGCGTGATCCACTGTATCTGTGGACCTGCCTAATTTTTAGGATCGTACCTTAAAATGACATGAGAAAAGCGGTGAACGGCGTGGATAAAACGCTTACATCACGGTGGGTCCCACATAGCCCTGCCCGGACGGATACCGTCCCGGCGGGGGTAGGGCGCAATCCGCGTCCTGGAAAATCGACCCAAGGCCGTACAGAATTGGTCCTGGCATGGCCCTATGGGGTCTACCGTACGAAATTTTGAATAATCTGTGTCCATGGACCGTAACGTTTTCAAAATTCGACGTGGATTGCCTGCTACCCGATTCCTTCCGTCCGAAGCTAGGTGGACTGGCCTACTGTGACGTTTGTAAGAAATCTACTCCGTCCATCCATTTTTACAACTCCTGTTAGGACGTGAGCCTACAAATGAGGCAGATCCAGAACTCAAGTAGGCCACACTAAAGGAAAATGTGGGGATTCAATCTCCACCGTTGAAACATTCTTGGGCCATGAAAGCATCAGGTCATGCTAATATTTTTGTTTCGTGAGTTCATCCGGGTGTGAAGAATTTCAATGGCATGTAAACATCACCGTAGGCCTTGGGAATGTTTGAATGGTAGACCCATGCGAGCATGAATTTTCACTATGTCATACCTGCATTGATTGTCCAGTAACCTGATAACATGAATTAAACTGTGTTGTGACCCTCCAACCACATATGTGGGTAGTCACCCCAACATTCAATGATTTAATTGAGCCATGTGTTGCGGTCAAAGATGCTAGTCTCCACTGCACTGGCATGGAAAATGTTGTAACTCGTTGTCCCAGATTTCTGGGCAGGCTGCATATATATACGAAACCGTGTGGAAATGAGTGTGGATTCACTCAAGTCGTGTCTTGACAAGGGGCCCACCTTGATGTATATGTTGTATATCCCTACCGTTCATTTATTTTACCAATCCATTTTAAGATGTGGGCTCAAAAGTAAAGTAGATCTAAATCTTGAGAGACCACACCACAGGAAATAGTGGTGGAAAGCTGATTGCATCTTGCCCCACCTAGGCAGAATCATTCAAGGCAGGGACTGTGGAACCCATTTTGATGTAGGGATTTTATCCATGCCGTTCATCCACTTTTCCTAAATTATTTTAGGGTACAAGCACAAAAATGAGGCAGATCCAGTAAGGATTGAACGCCCAATATTTAAAACATTTTTGGGGTCACCGAAGTTTTAGTTCAAGTTGAAATTTGTTTTCTTCTCTTCATCCATGTCTACATGACTCTATGAACAGTTTGGATGACAAATAAACATCATGGTTGGCTTTAATAAGGTTTCAACGGTGGACGCCATTATCACCATTGCTTCCTCTGGTGTGGTCCACTTGGGCTTTAGATTTGTCTCATTTTTGGCTCATACCTTAAAATGATATGATAAAATGGATGATGGTATGGATAAAAGCCATACATCACGGTGGCCCCACAAAGGCAAGCTCAATCTGCTTCTAAAGTGGTGATTGACAATAAAAAACTTGTTGTGGACTATGAAATGTTTTGGATCAAGCTGATTTGTATTTTCCCTTCTTCCAGATCTGTTGACCATATCAATAGGTTGGATGGCAAATAAATATTACAGTGGGTCTTAGGAAGGTGTAAGACCCGACCCGAGTTCGTATGTGTGTATGTGTGCGTGTGAGTATGCATTTTGTTCATTTTAGTCCCGCGGTCCAACTGGTGGAATTCCGGCGACCTGCGACTTTCGGTTAGCATTTGTGATCTTCCTCGAGTCTGGTCACGTAAACCCGACCCGGATCGACCCAAATTTAGTGCCATAGCGACCACATCGTCGCCGCGTCTCGTGCGACAATCCGAGTTGTAGATCATGAGATGTGGGTCATGCATAATTTAAGCCGTTGATTGTGATTGTGGGGCCCACCTAGGATTTGGTACAAACCCCTAAGCATAGATTTCATGTCCCTAGCCATCATTAGGATAGGTAGCTTAGACTACGTTGCTAGCCCCTACTTAGCTAGCTAGTGATAATGAGTTCTCTTATCAAAAGAGCTCCTTTTTCTCTACCCATGCAAAAGTGCCTTTTCACTCTTCCTCAATCTGAATTTTTATGAAATTTCTCTTCTATAGGGAGAGAGAGAGAGAGACCATCATATCTCTCTTTTCTAGCAAATGTAATAATCACTTTGAATAAAACTCTCTTTCTTACTAGCAAATGCATCTCATTCCTCTCTCTTCCTCTCTTATCCTCATCACTCCCTCTCCCTCTCTACCCTTGGACATCCCACCTTACTCTCCATTTTTCAGCCCCTTTTCCCTCTAAAATCCCCTCATCTAACCATCTACCTTCAATCTCAACCTTAGATCTTGGAAGCTTGAAGCATATGGAGTCCATTGGTAGAAGTTTGGTGAAGATACTTTGAGGTGGGTGCTTCTCTAAGATGTAAATCTGATTTCTACAGTGTAGATCCTTCCTTTTCTTCATGAGGGAAGTGTAGGACCCACCAATCAATGGTGGAGATCCCACACGTTCCCATAGGTGTGGTCAAATGGTCTACCTTATGTATGCATGTCCCATGCATGGGGTCTTCCTCTATGGACCCCAATCATGATGGTTTTCTTTGATTTTATAGCATGATGGGTCATCTAGATCCTAGATTCATGGTGGGAATGGTATCCCAACCATCCATTTTGATCATAGGCCATGCATGTGCTAGATCCATGTTGTAATAGTAATCAATGTATGATGTGTGGTGTGATTGATGAAGGGGAGGCCCTTAAGGTGGCGGAGCCCCTCTTCTTGTGGCCGATCCTTTAATTTTCTTTGATATTAGCATTCTGATCATGTGTGTGTGGCCCATCTTGTGGGCCAACAAAATTCAAACCATCCATGGAGGTTGGACGTCCATGGCGGTCCATCCTTAGACATGTGGCCCCAAAATCCACTTAAATGGGGCACATGCAAGGGGTTTTTTATGATGGGGAAGATCTAGATTTTTGTGGGACCCACTGGGGTGGTCCACAACATGATTTTGGGGGTTAAATCCTTTCTTAAATGATGTTTATATTCAATTTCTTTCAAGTACA
The DNA here is from genome assembly GCA_021015155.1 of Magnolia officinalis. Taxonomy (NCBI): domain Eukaryota; kingdom Viridiplantae; phylum Streptophyta; class Magnoliopsida; order Magnoliales; family Magnoliaceae; genus Magnolia; species Magnolia officinalis. Next base: position 69,374,750 of record JAJHSJ010000008.1, on the reverse strand, counting down.
TGTTGCTGTCCAAATCTGTCTGAACAGATTTTGGGCCAACTTGAGGCTAAGATTTGGGGCTTTTGGTGGAGAATTGTATACCAATCGAAATATGATTTTTGAAGATGAGTATCCCACCTATAAGCATGCCAAATTGCAGCCCCAATCGACCTCATTTGGGTCCCCAAAAGGGTGGGCCAATATGGGTACTTGCTGAATTTTCTGCTATAATTCCAGCAAGGTTCCAATTTGAAAATGTAAAATTATAAAATATTTTCTGATCAGGTGGGCCACTTTGGTGGACCCCACATTGTACTACATATATGAGAGAAGGTTTAAATTTAATTTCTCTAATTTTTGGACATCTAGGGCCCACCCCATTGGGTGCTCAATCATGGTCTATACAGAATTCTGCACTTAGCAAAATTTCTGAACAGATTGTACTTCCAAATTTAATTAAAATATTTAAGTATTCAAAAATCACAAAATTTTGTGGAGGTGTGGTCTACCCATGTTAGGACCCACCTACCAATTTTTGGGGCCAACGGACCCCTGTACACACCGTGGCAAGGGCTGGACCAGCCCACCACGTTGGGACACATCCAGGTCAGACAGATTTTCTGGACAATCTGTTTTCTTTACATTAATTAAAATACTTTTAGTTATCCAAAAATCACGAAATTTTGTATAGATGTGACCCACCCATGGAAGTACCATTCTGCAAACTTTCAGGGCCATCGGGCCACTGAACTATCCGTAGTGCGGCCTGGAGTGGCCCACCAGGCTGGGACACCCAGGCTGGGGCGTCCAGCCTTGGCTGACTGTCCAGGCCACTTGTGGGCCCACCTTAATATATTTTATATCCCACCATTCATCCATATGGGGTCCATAGGGGACTAGATCATCCTCCCCTTCAATAGCATCCAATTGGGGCCCATTGGATGAGTTTTTGGGCCAAGTACCCAGGCCCATAGGACTGCCCACCATGGGACGCATAACCCATTGGGCTTTCAGTCTAGCAGCATGGTCCATCTGATTTGTGTTCAATCTACTCTCTTCATCTGGTGGACCCCCCTGTAACATGTATGGGTCACTAGGAATTAAAATAAACATATAAACTAATTAATTTCTAAATTTCCAGCAATGCTAAATTGTGGGTGGGCTGAAATTGCAGCAATAGGCCCAAAGTTGCTGCCCATAAATGAATGTTTTGGGGCAGCATGGTCCACCAAATTCGGGATTATTATTACACATTTCTTTCCTTATTTTTTTTTTTAATTTGATTTTGGGCTTAATTAGTGCATATTTAAGGCCCATTCCAATTGGGATCTTATTGGACTAGTCTTCATAGTTATTTGTTGGGTTTTCTTAGGCCCATTGACTTGAAACTTTCTTGATAGGCCCCTGACCTTTGGGCCTATATTTAATACACTATTGTGATGAGTTTTATGGGCCAAAATACTCAAGTAGTGGGACCCTTGCTTTCCCATTAAAATAAACCCATACTTGGGCCGAGATGTGAGGCCTAACTTACTTGTTTTAAATATAAGGATTACCCATGTGTTAGAATAATGGGCTGCCCATTAGGCCCACCACAATTTGTGGGTTTATGATCTTCATGATTGGGCCCAAACCTTGCCTACGGGCCCACCATATTGCTCATGAGTTGGACTTTGTATGTTTGCCCACTAGGCCCATGATTGGTTTAGGCCTTAGGCCTTGATCTGTATTTGGTTAGAAGCGGGCTACCTTTTGGGAACCAGTTAAGGTTGGATGTCCTTCTCGGTGATCCTAAGATAGGCTCGTGGGTTTCTCTATGGGTGGTTTAAGGCCCACCATAGACCATAGGTCATTTATTTGAGGCTCAATATGGATGTACGTGGAGCCTACCTTAACATATGTTTGGTCCAGGCTATCCAAGCTTTGGATCGCCCAATCTTGGAGACACTCTCTGCCTTGGGTTGCTGCTGGACTCATAGTCCAGTAGCAGGCCCACTTAATCTTTGTCATGATATATACATGCCCTCCATCTAGTGGGGCCCCTTGTGAGTATTGTTGGCCTTAATGAGATCATTCCCACATAGTTGACTAATTTCTGGGCTTTAGCAGGTCCAAGAAGTTGAGTAAGCCGAAAGTTTATCAAGGGGCCGGCCTTAAATGTACATTGTTATGGTTGAAACTTTATTGGATGTGGGGCCCGCCATATTGAGAACTTGTGTATGTGTTGCATGCATATATTTTATAATCATCGGGTTTAATTAGTACATTCTTTTGGGTCACATTTAGTGATCATATGAGGACCCCATCTTAAGATCAGATTTTTGGGACATCTAGTGGGCCTAGAATGGGCAGGGACGTCCCAGCTTGGCACAACCATATATTGGGCCGACTTCCACTACTTTGATGGACTTGTGGGCTGAGATATGAATGGTATTGGGCCCTTGGTTGCCTGCTTAAATTGCTAGTTATTTAGCTGATGTAGTGGGGCCAATTTCATCCAAACTTAAACTTATTTTTTTGGACCATACATTGTGTACGCAGGCTTCCCACCAAGTCCAACTTAATGTATGGAATTCTATGGCTATTGGGAACTGGGCCTTGGACCTTAATTCCCCTCTTGGGGCCCATGTTGTTGAATGTAGCATTAGACCCTTTTTCTTATGACCCATTATGAGGGATATATGTATGTGACCACCTATTTTTATCTTAATTGTGGGCCTTGGGCCTTCTATCCATATAGTTCATGGTTGATATGCCTTTTAGGGAATGGTGGTTAAAAGTCCCCATTATGGACCCCCCTAGGCACAGTAGTATCTAAGTGTGATTGAATGCCCATCTTAGACTCTTGTTAGGGCAATTTTTGCATTATTTAGTCCTATAGCTTATATGCTTAGTCTCGTAGACTACCCCTGGTAAATGGGCCTCCACTGGAGGTTGGTTCCTTATGGATATTGTCTAAATACTTAGTCTTGGTCCCTTCTTGGATAGGAGGAATGTACCACATTGTATATCACCATATAACACATCTAGATTCATCTTCATGGCCCATGTGCATCATTGTATGCTTGAATGACACTGTGTGTGTGGTTATGATTGTGTCATTGGGCATTGCATGATACCTTCCCCAAGGGACGTAGTATCCCTTCTTGAGAACGTTGGATGCTTGGAGTTGATACATGGTTGATTATGTGATTCATGCATCTGGCATTGCATAGTATATGAACATTATCGCCCTTGCTTCATCAGGATTGTAGCTTCCACAGATACATCACAGATGACCATTTTTGGATACCGAAAATGCTACTTGAGTATATAGGGTGCATAAGGTGCCCATGGGGAAAATTCTCAAAACTTTCATGGTACCAAGGATCTGCTCCAACACTGTGACCGGGTGGAAACATGAGCACACGAGGGCCTTATACCTTTAGGCCATGACTCCCACTGTCGTATAGTCGGTTTGATTGGGGTGTGGCCTTACCTGTCTGAGGGAAAGAGGGTAATAGCTAGGCTGAGTTTGACCATCTCGTGAATGGGTCCGCTACTGTCAGGCCTTGCTAATGATTGGCTGTCCACAGGCAGGTAGTGAGGTCTCCTATGCTCGTTTGACTGTGCGGGTCTGTAGAGCAGCAGTCATTCTGCAGTGTACTGACCCCGGTGATTTCCTTATGATAGAAATATACTTGATATGTGGGTTGGATATGAGCACTGACATTACTTCGCATTGCATTTACATCGGCTGTATAAGCCTTATATTGCATTGCCTTGGCATGGCAACCAGTACTCATTGCATTACGGTACTCATTGTGTTATATAGCATTGGTATGGCTTCCTGCATGATTGCACTGCCTTGGTATAGCTCATTACGTTCATGACAACCTTGGTAAGGCTAGTTGTATTGGTATTGATTATGACTCCCTCCTACATTCTTCATCTTCTTCTGAGCACCATTGTCACACACTTCCACCACCCTCTAAGCTTCTATAAGCTTATGCACGATTGATGTGTGCAAGGGATCCTAGTTCGGCGTCGTAGCAGTTGAGCTCGGATTAGAGTTGCGCCGAGGACCCCCAGTATTGCAGATCTTCTTCCTACTTCCTTCGTTATCAGATGTATTTCTTTTCAGCCATGTACTTGTCAAAGTTCAAATTTATAGTGGATTTTGTAATGTATCCTTTTGTTATTTCTGAAATTTACTTGTTGTGATCTTAGGTATGCTCATATTGGAAATGGTTATACGGTTATGGAAATCCTCCTTACGGGATCCCAAGATAGGAACCTGCCTCAGGAGCCGAGAATGGGGTACAACGGAGGCTGCTGCGGCCAGAACCGGCTATCGGGTTCGTTGTGAGTCCGGTTACCGAGTCTGGGGCGTGACAGAAGTTGGTATAAGAGCATAGAAAGTAATTTTAGAATAACTTGGGATAACATCACATATCTGCTACGAGCTTAGAACAAGTAGTGTCCCGAGTGGGTTTTCCTCGTTCCATTTGAGCCTTCAGGGATTTTGATCCCTAGGTGTCCATCACCTTTGTTCCTTCTATAGACCATGACGTCTAGTCGAGGTGCCCATGATTGTGACCCCCGTGGCCATGGTGCCCGTGGACGTGGTTCTCATTCTGCTCCAGTGATCCAAGTGACTTTTGCTCCACCCTCTGAGATTCCTTTTCCCCCTCTTGAGCCTGTCGTAACTATTCCTGAGACTCCTGCCGCACCTGTGCCTCCATCAGATGCCAGTGCTACCCCCACTTATCTGACGATTCCTATAGGAGCTGAGCATTTCCGGCAGTTGATGCAGATCATCACTGATGTTCTTCAGACCCGTCAGCCCGTTCCTGAGATGCCTGGACAGGTGGAATAGGAGCGTGTGAGCCCCCTTTTGCGAGATTCGATTCTGTAGCGAGTTCCGTTGGCGGTATTTCTACTTCAGGGCAAGGCCGAGTGGACCGGTTTGTAGAGGGATCGTGATCAAAGAAGAGTCCCGGAAGAGGTAGGCCCCCTCCGGTAGCTCCCAGTAGCATCGATGACGGCAGAGGTGCGTAGCCTATCGAGTCGCCAGGGCATCAGCAGCACGTTCAACACCACCTTCTAAACCGTTTACTGGTGTTTGCTATGGATGTGGATAGATAGGGCATCAGAGGCGCGAGTGCCCTCTTCCTTTACAGCAGCAACAGTGGCTCCTGCCACCGGGACCACGACAGCAGTCGAAACAGCAGTGTAGACTGCCGCAACAACAATAACAGCAGTAGAGACCGCTGAGGAGACAGGCACCTCCCCAGCCAGCTCGGGTTTGATTTATTTTGTGCAACTCAGTAGAACTCTTATTTATCATTGAGGGTGTTCTCCCTATCTCCGTGTATAAGTCTTGTGTTCTGGTGCATCGCACCTTTTTGTATCCAAGGGCTATTGTTCGATCAGATTGCTATAAGAGTCTGCCGTAAGGGATTGTTAATTTCGACACTTTTTGGGAAGACCGCTGTGTTAGAAAGATGTTGTATATCGTGTTCCGTCTTGGTTGGTTTGATGTTCCTGCCCGCTGATTTGTTTGTATTGCCAATATCGTGCTTGTTGGCTTGTTTTGTTGTCAAGGCAGTATTTTGGCAGGGGATGAAGTGCCAGATTGCTAGTTTCGTGGCCGAGTGTGACACATGCCAGCGTGTCAAGGCCGACCACTAGAGACCCCCTAGTCCCTTGCAGTCGTTGAGTGTTCCAGAGTGGAAGTGGGAGCACGTATCGATGGACTTCATCGCAGGTTTGCCGAGGACTCAGCGCGGTCACGATACCATCTGGGTTATCGTCGATCGCCTGACGAAGTCGGCTCATTTCATTCCGGTGCGTGCTTCCTGGTCTATGGACCGACTTGCAAAGGTATTTATTGAGGAGATAATGAGACTGCACGACATCCCAGTTTCGATCGTTTCACAGCAAGACTCTAGGTTTACGTCTCAGTTTTGGAGGAGTTTCCAACAGTCGATGGGGGTCACTTTGCGTCTCAGCACCGCTTATCATCCGCAAACGGATGGGCAGACCGAAAGGGTCAACCAGATCCTTGAGGATATAGTCAGAGCTTGTGTGCTCGACTTTGTGGGCAGTTAGGATGAGCATTTACGCCTTGCCGAGTTCACGTACAGCAATAGTTATTAGGCGACCATCGGCATGGTTCCTTTTGAGGCACTTTATGATAGACCGTGCAGATCTCCTACTTGTTGGACCGAGCTTGGAGAGCGTCGTCTCTTAGGTCCCAAGCTTGTGCAGCAAACTTCGGAAGCTATTGATGTTATCAGGCAGAGGATGCGCACAACTCAGAGCCGGCAGAAGAGTTTTGCTGATCGTCGACGTCGACCCCTCGAGTTTGCAGTTGGGGACATGGTATATCTCAAGGTCTCACCTATGAAAGTCGTGGTTCGATTTGGTGTAAAGGGCAAGCTGGCCCCGAGATTTATTGGACATTTTCATATTACCGAGTGCGTGGGCGTTGTGGCCTATAGGCTTGCCTTACCTCCTGAGTTATCCGTGATCCATTACGTTTCCATGTTTCTATGTTGCGAAAGTGTGGGTCGGACACTATCCTTGTGATTGATTGATATATGATTGTTTGTATTGCCTTCCTTATATGATGATTGCTATATGATGGTGGTGTTTTGCCTTTTATTTTGTCCTGTATTAGTCAATTTCGATGACGAAATTTTTTATCGGTGGGAAGGATTGTAAGACTCAACCCAAGTTCATATGTGTGCATGTGTGCGTCACGTAGACCTGACCCGTGACTTTCGGTTAGCATTTACGGTCTTCCTCGAGTCTGGTCACATAGACCCGACCCAGATCGACCCAAATTTAGTGTCATAGCGACCGCATCGTCGCCGCGGTTCCATCGCAGCATCTAGTGCTGCAATCCGAGTTTTAGATCATGAGATGTGGGCCGTGCATAATTTAAGCCGCTGATCATGATTGTAGGGCCCACCTAGGATTTGGTACAAACCCCTAAGCATAGATTTCATCTCCCTAGCCATCATTAGGGTAGGTAGCTTAGACTAGGTTGCTAGCCCCTACCTAGCTAGCTAGTGATGATGAGTTCTCTTATCAAGAGAACTCCTTTTTCTTTACCCCATGCAAAAGTGCCTTTTCACACTTCCCTAATTTGAATTTTTCTGAAATTTCTCTTATCTAGGGAGAGAGAGAGAGACCATCATATCCCTATTTTCTAACAAATGTAATCATCACTTTGAATAAAACTCCCTTTCTTGCTAGCAAATGTATCTCATTCCTCTTTCTTCCTCTCTTCTCCTCATCTCTCCCTCTCCCTCTCTACCCTTGGACATCCCACCTTACTCTCCATTTTTCAGCCCCTTTTCCCTCTAAAATCCCCTCATCTAACCATCCACCTTCAATCTCAACCTTAGATCTTGGAAGCTTGAAGCATATGGAGTCCATTGGTAGAAGTTTGGTGAAGATCCTTTGAGGTGGGTGCTTCTCTATGATGTAAATATGATTTCTATAGTGTAGATCCTTTCTTTTTCTTCATGAGGGAAGTGTAGGACCCACCAATCAATGGTGGAGATCCTACACGTTCCCATAGGTGTGGCCAAATGGCCTACCTTATGCATGCATGTCCCATGCATGGGGTCTTCCTCTATGGACCCCCATCTTGGTGGTTTTCTTTGATTTTATAGCATGATGGGTCATCTAGACCCTAGATTCATGGTGGGAATGGTATCCCAACCATCCATTTTGATCATAGGCCATGCATGTGCTAGATCCATGTTGTAATAGTAATCAATGTATGATGTGTGGTGTGATTGATGAAGGGGAGTGCCTCAAGGTGGCGGAGCCCCTCCTCTTGTGGCCGATCCTTTACTTTTCTTTGATATTAGCATTCTGATCATGTGTGTGTGGCCCACCTTGTGGGCCAACAAAATCCAGACCATCCATGGAAGTTGGACGTCTATGGCGGTCCATCCTTAGATATGTGGCCCCAAAATCCACCTAAATGGGGCACACGCAAGGGGTTTTTGATGATGACGAATGTCTGGATATTTGTGGAGCCCACTGAGGTGGTACATAATATTATTTTTAGAGGTTAAATCTCTTCTTAAATGATGTTTATATTCAATTTCTTTCAAGTACATGTTGCTGTCCAAATCTGTTTGAACAGATTTTAGGCCAACTTGAGGCTAGGATTTGGGGCTTTTGGTGGGGAATTGTATACCAAGTGAAATATGATTTTTAAATATGAGTATGTCACCTATAATGATCCCAAATTCTAGCCCCAATTGACCTCATTTGGGTCCCCAAAAGGGTGGGCCAATATGAGTACTTGCTGAATTTTCTGTTATAATTCCAGTAAGGTTGCAATTTGGAAATGTAAAATTATAAAATAGTTTCTGATCAGGTGGGCTACTTTGGTTGACCCCACCTTATACTACATATATAATATAAGGTTTAAATTTAATTTTCCTAATTTGTGGACATCCAAGGCCCACTCCATTGGGTGCTCAATTATGGTCTATCCAGAATTCTGTACTTAGCAGAATTTCTGGACAGATTGTAATTCTGAATTTAATTAAAATATTTTCGAGTATCCAAAAATAACGAAATTTTCTGGAGGTGTGGTCTACCCATGGTAGGACTCACCTACCAATTATTAGGACTAACGGACCGTTGTGCACACCGTGGCAAGGGTTGGACTGGCCCACCACGTTTGGACGTCCAGGTCAGACAAATTTTTTGGACAGACTGTTTTCTTTAAATTAATTAAAATACTTATAATTATATAAAATCGCAAAATTTTGTGGAGATGTGGCCCACCCATGGAAGTACTACTTTGTAAACTTTCCGGACCATCAGTCCCCTGTACCATTCGTGGTACTGCCTGGAGTGGCTCACAAGGCTGGGTCGTCCAGCGTTGGCAGACTGTCTAGGCCACTTTGTGGGCCCACCTTAACGTATTTTATATCCCACCATTCATCCATATGGGGTCCATAGGGGATTTGATCATCCTCCCCTTCAGTAGCATCCAATTGGGGCCCATTAGATGAGTTTTTGGGCCAAATACCAAGGCCCATAGGAGTGCCCACTATTGGACACCCAGCCCATTGGGCTGCTGCTGGACGTCCAGTCCAGTAGCATGGCCCATCCGATTTGTGTGTTCAATCTACTTCCTTCATCTGGTGGACCCCCCTGTAACATGTATGGATCACCAGGAATTAAAATAAACATATAAACTAATTAATTTCTAAATTTCCAGCAATGCCAAATTGTGGGTGGGCTAGAATTTCAACAATAGGCCCAAAGTTGCTGCCCATAAATGAATGTTTTGGGGCAGCGTAGTCCACCAAATTTGGGGATATTATTACACATATATTACCTTATTTTTTATTTGATTTTAGCCTTAATTAGTGCATATTAAAGGCACATTCCAATTGGGATTTTATCGGACTAGTCTTCATAATTATTTGTTGGGTTTTCTTAGGCCCATTAACTTAAAACTTTCTTGATAGGCCCCTGACTTTTGGGCCTATATTTAATACACTATTGTGATGGGTTTTATGGGCCAAAATACTCAAGTAGTGGGGCCCTTGCTTACCCATTAAAATAAACTCATATTGTGCCAAGATGTGAGGCCCAACTTACTCATTTTAAATATAAGGATTACCCATGTGTTGGAATAATGGGCTGCCCATTAGGCCCACCACAATATGTGGGTTTATGATCTTCATGGTTGGGCCCAAACCTTGCCTACAGGCCCACCATATTGCTTATGAGTTGAGCTTTGTATGTTTGCCCACTAGGCCCATGATTGGTTTAGGCCTTGGGCCTTGATCTATATTTAGTTAGAAGCGGGCTACCTCTTAGGAACCAATTGAGATTAGATGTCCTCCTAGGTGATCCTAAGATAAGCCCATGGGTTTCTCTATGGGTGCTTTAAGGCCCACCATAGACCATATGTCATTTATTTGAGGCTCAATGTGGACGTACGTGAAGCCTTCCTTAACATATGTTTGGTCCAAGCCGTCCATGCCTTGGATCGCCCAATCTTGGAGGCACTCTCTGCCTTGGGTTGCTGCTGGACTCATAGTCCAGTAGGCCCACTTGATCTTTTTCATGATGTATACACGCCCTCCATCTGGTGGGGCCCCTTGTGAGTATTGTTGGCCTTCATGAGATCATTCCCACATAGTTGAATAATTTCTGGGCTTTAGCAGGTCCAATACTCGCTACCATCAGGCCTTGCTGGTGATTGGCTGTCCGCAGGCGGGTAGTGAGGTCTCCTACGCTCGTTTGACTGTGCAAGTCTGTAGAACGGTAGTCATTTTGCAGTGTACTAGATCCCGGTGATTTCCTTATGATGGAATGTACTTGATATATGGGTTGGATATGAGCACTGGCATTACTTCGCATTGCATTTACATCGGCTGTATAAGCCTTATATTACATCACCTTGGCATGACGCCCAGTACCATTGCATTACGGTACTCATTGTGTTATATAGCCTTAGTATGGCTTCCTGCATGATTGCACCACTTTGGTATAGCTCCTTGCATTCATGACAGCCTTGGTAAGGCTAGTGGTATTGGTATTGATTATGACTCACTCCTGCATTCTTCATCTTTTTCTGAGCACCATTGCTACACACTTCCACCACCCTCTAAGCTTCTATAAGCTTATGCACGATTGATGTGTGCAGGGGATCCTAGGTCGGCGTCATAGCAGCTAAGCTTGGATTAGATTTGCACCGAGGATCCCCAGTGTTGCAGATCTCCTTCCAACTTCCTTCGTTATCAGATGTATTTCTTTTCAGCTATGTACTTATAAAAGTTCAAATTTATAGTGGATTTTGTAATGCGTCATTTTGTTATTTTTAAAATTTACTTGTTGTGATCTTGGGTATGCTCATATTGGAAATGGTTATATGGTTATGCAAATCCTTTTTGTGGGATCCCAGGATCGGAACCTGCCTCAGGAGCCGAGAATGGGGTACTACAGAGGCTGTTGTGGCCAGAACCGGCTATCGGGTTCCTTGTAGTCCGGTTACCAAGTCTGTGGCGTGACAAAAGGTTTTAATGGTAGGCTTCAGTCACCACTGTTTTCTATGGTGTGGTTTGGATCTGCTTTAGTTTTGGGCCCCCTCCTAAAATGAGCTAAAAAAATGGATGGATGTGTGGATATATAGCACATGTGACCTTATTTGACGTCATGGCAGCGTTCTGCCTGAAAATGGCTTGGACAGTGAAGTTTAGTACTCAGCAAGGGATGTGGTGTTCGTTTATTCAGACCAGATATTCTCACGACCTCCAAGGAGAAGGCCACCTCCAATCCTCTTCCTCTTTCTCTCCATTGTGGAAGAGAATTCGAGCCATCTTCCCAGTTCTGGATTCTCACATTCAGTGGCAAATTGACGAAGGAAATCAGAGCTTATGGCGAGTTGATTGGACTAGTTTGGGTCCTTTGGAAAACAGGGCGATTTGCACTATCAGGCCTCCACTCTAGAACCTTCAGATCAAAGATTTTCTGGGCAAATCTGGCCCGCTTCCGCCTTCAGCTGTTCTAGCCGTTCTGTCCCAACAGGACCTTGACTCCATCTTCCAAGGGGGGCATTATTTATCTGAAGGCCCAAACTTACCTATCTGGCCACGAAACCCTTCAGGTGCCTTCACAGTTGCATCGGCCTAGGATATCGGTAGGACGCGCAGGCCCGACACAACCTAGGGAGATAAAATCTGGAACGTCAAAATCTCTCCAAAGATATCGCTACTGGTTTAGAGGATTCTCAGGGGAGCCCTTCCGATTGATGCGAGTGTTCAATCTCGTGGCATCCATCTCGCGTCCCGTTGCTGCTATTGCTTTGACGACAATTGTCAGAGTCTGAGACCTGCAGTTGAGACTTCAGTCCACCTCTTCTTACAGAGCAAGCTTGCGAGAGATGTCTGGTCCCATTTCTTCCTCATATTGGACGTTCAGATGGCCACTTTCCTCTCAGTGGAAGGTTGGTTGACCCGCTGGTGGAGATCCTGCTCAACGAATGGGCCTTCTGTACCTTTCAAGAAGATTTTGCCTTGTGTTATACTTTGGGAACTTTGGAAGGGCAGGAATGCGGCGCGCTACGAAGGGGGTGTTGATGAAGGTGGGTGTGCTCATCTCCCGCATCAACGGCTGGGTTCGGTTCTTCGTCAACAGATGGGGCATTCCGCATTCTCGGCCAGGCTCGTCTAACAGGGCTCTAGTAGCCATGGGTATTTCAGTGCAACCTCAGACAAGGAGTCCGTCCCAAGTGGTGATTTGGAGGAAATTGAATGTAGATGGTTCTTCTAGGGGTAACCCAGGCGCGACAGGGGAGGGGGAGTTTGCTATTGAGGGTCAAATATTGTATATTAGACCCCATTTATTGCCTGTATTTACGAGCATAATACTGTTTAACGTCTCGACTTAACTGTGTTTGTGATACAGGGTTTAGTTGAGAGCACGGACTGAAATTAACGCTTTGATGAAGCCAAGGCATTGGACGGGACACCATGGGACCAAGATTGAGGATTTACACACCAGAGATCAATGAAATTCCAGCCACTCACTTCAAACAAGCCTGAAAAATGTCCAGAATGCAAGATCACAGGGTTCCCACCATCTGATCGGCTCGAAACTTCGTACATGGCATAAGGGCCATAAATTAACCGTACACGTCAAAAATTAGCAATTGGATCACTGTGGAAGAGGCCCAATAGCCAAATCAGTCCATAAATTGTTAAACCAGGGCCCACCTACAATCTGGATATACCTTAAATTCGGTCCCCATGGTTAAAATGAGATGGAAAAATGGATGGATGGGGAGGATTCTCAAAAATATCATGGTGGACCCCACACGTACACAAGCGTGTACATAATACACTTTCTCCAGCCGTGCACTGAAACAAAGAGTCGGTCAAACCGACTCTTGACCGCACCATCTTCCTTAAAAGGAAGTTTTCGTTTTTGCTGCTGCGTAAAAACGGACGCTGTCCGTTTTTTCGAAAGCTGGTGGGCCACCAACATGGACCATCTGTCCGATCCAAGCCGTCCATCTTGTAGAGGAGCTCGGGACAGTCGAACCCATGTTTACCTCGTACATCAATGCAAGCGCATGTACCGGCCACAGCGGTCACGAAAAGACCGTTCTACTTCGTCCAAACCTGTGGCAGCATGATTTCTTCCGTGGGTCACACCGAATCTCATCTAAAACTGTCCCTTCCCATCTGAAATTTCGAGGAGAGTGCAATGGGCGGTGTGGATTTCCCAACCAACCTCAATCATGGACCCCACCAAGCACCAGCGCCAATCCCGTCCGCAGGTCCTGTCTACGGCGCGTCTGAAAATTGCCCGGATTTTTCGGGTTGTTACACGACCATAGAGAGGATCGGTCCAATGATCCAGACCGTCGAGAAGTCGGAGAAGGGGGTTTTCACCCTTCCTATGAAGTCAGAATCACTAGAATGGGTGATCTCTTCTCGTGATCTGGGATTAAACGCAGCCGTCGGTAAGTTTTAGCTGCGCAGAATCAGCATCTGCAGTCTGGTTCTGCTGCGGACGGAAGTGTGAAGGAGAGTCGGTTCTCCGACTCTAGCAAGGCCTACACACAGCAACCGACTCCACCGTTTTCCTGTGGCTATAAGAAGAAAGAGAGAGAGTTGTGAAAGGGGGAGCTGAGAGCTAGGATCTCACGTGAGAGAGAGAAAGACAAGGAGAGAAGAAAGAGTTTTTGTTTGTTTTTCTTTTTGTTATGCTTCTCTTCTCAAATTTCTGATGAGATTTAGCCCATCCATGTGTGGTTAAACCTCTTAGCTAGGGCTAAGAGGTGAAGCTTGTGGCGTGATGGAAAGATCCTACGGCTCTGATTTATGTTAGATGGAATGAATTTCTTTTGATTCTAGTTGCTTGGGAATACTTGTAGTCTTTTCTAGTAATTTGTTGTGAATAACATTACAATATGTCTATGATGGCTCTGAGTATTTCTTCTCCCTTATTTGGATTATGATTTCAGGAAATTCTGTTGTTCGCCATTGTCCCATGGACATGGTTGGATGATGGAATCCTTCCTAACACTCATGCATCTTATGATTGGTTGTGGATTGGTCTAAGTTCTGTTGTTTACCTTGTCTCTTAGGCATGGATTTGTGATGAAATCGTACCTAATTCTTATATCTTTCATCTCTTTGAAAACTAGATCAAAAGGAGGTTCATATTGATTTTTCAGGTTATATCTTCCAACTGGATGAAGATGGGACTCTAAGTCCAGTTGCGTTCATGAATCGATCGTAGATCTTCTTGATCTCTACAAGTGGATCCTCTGAATCCCTAGTTTCCCTCTCTATGAATTCTTTAAGTTTAGATTAATATTTCACCATTATTCCTCAAATCACAATTGGTTTAGATTTCATCTTAGCCTAGTTCTAGGTCTGGTTATTTTCAGATTACGTACAGGTTTCAGTCCCTGTGGATTCGACCTCTGTCTTACTGAGTTTATTACTACATCACAATCCTATACTTGGGGAGTAAACAAGTTTTTGGCGCCGTTGCCGGGGATTGACGGCTACGTTTCCTGAAGTTAACTGGTTTTAGGATTAGTTTAAGATTAAGGACTTTTCTGATTTTTAGAGTTTATTTTTAGAATTATCTAATTTCAGGTTTTCCTTTAATTTTTAGAAATTTTCTTTCAAGTAACTTTCTATTTTTAGAATGTTTTCCTTTTTTTAGAAACTAACCCAACTTTCTTATTTTGTAGGATTCTGAGATAGGTTTCTAAATTGGTAATTTCTCTCTTCCTTGCTATTTCTAGATTAGGATTCCTTTTTAGCAAGTTTCTAATTCTAACTCTTTTAGAATCTAATTTTGTTTCCTATTTTATTTTTTAGAAATTTTCTATTTAAAGACTATCTGTTTAGAAACTAACTTTCCTGTTTTGTAGGCTTATTAGAAATTTCTAATTCGGTAAGCTCTTTCTAATTTCTACTTTCTATTTTTCAAATTTCTGTTACTAACTTACTTTCTAGTTTAGAACTTTCCTAAATTGTTTTAGAAATTTTATACTCTCTTAGGAATTTCTCCTTTTCTAAATTAGAAACTAGTTTACTGCTATTCCTCTTCTTAGGAATTTTATAATCTTAGGCTTGCTATTCTTAGAAACTAACTTGTTTTGTTTTATTTTGCAGGTTTTAATTTAGGGACTCCAATTTGGTAACTTCCTTCCAACCCTCTCTTTCTTTTTAGATTTTTATTTCCCTTCTTAGGATTAGGTTTAGAATTTGATTGAGGGCTGTGAGTGTTTCATGTCCAAGTAGGCTCGTGACAACATTCGACGTCTCTTGACTGAAGGAGGATTAGTTGAGGGGTTAACTGTCCATCGTAGGACTAGACATCGTTCGAAATCCCCTGAGTTAATTGAGGATATGGCTGGAAATCAACCTCTTCTACCCCAACCTAGGGTAGAAGATTTCCAGGATGAGAATGAGGTACATCAAGCACCCCCGCCTCGTACCTTATGAGATTACTTACAACCGGCGGGGGTGAGTACACCCTCATGCATGATTTTTCCTGAGAATGCAGGACACATGGATATCAAGCCAGGGGTGATCCAACTCCTCCTTAAATTTCATGGGCTTGAGTCAGAGAATCCTTATTTACATTTAAAAGAATTTGACGAGATCATAGCTACCTTATACTTTCCTTACATGTTTGATGGTACGGTCAGGTTGAAACTCTTTCCCTTTTCTTTGAAAGAGAAAGCCAAGACGTGGTTACATTCACTACGTCCTCGATCAATTGGCAGATGGAATGACATGACAAGGGAGTTCATTAAGAAGTTTTTTCCATACCATAAGACGAACACCCTGAGAAAGTCGATCATGAACTTCGCCCAAAGGGAAGATGAAACATTCTTCCAATGTTGGGAGCGGTTCAAGGATCTTGTCAGTTCATGCCCACAACATGGTTTTGAAATGTGGTGCATCACGAACTTTTTCTATGATGGACTGACATCTCCCATGTGTCAATTAGTCGAGACGATGTGTAATGGGGAGTTTATGAATAAAGGAGTCAATGAAGTGTGGGATTACTTTGATAAACTTGCTGAGAACACACAATCATGGGACATCTCCCCTAGACCTAGTACTACGTCTAGGCCGACTCATTCCAAGGAAAGGGGTGAAATGCATCTCCTGAGAGAAGATGATGATATTAATGCTAAGGTAGCTAATCTCACTAGGAAACTCGAGGCCATGAAATTTAAGAAGGATAAGGCCAAGGAAATTGTTTGTAGCATCTGTGGTTGCAACATTCATACTACTGAAAACTGTCCAACTATCTCTGCCTTTCAAGAGGTATTGAATGAGCAATCCAATGCTGTAAGCAATTACCAAAGACCTTTCAGTGGGCCCACCTCTAACACATACAATCCTGGTTGGAGAAATCATCCTTCAGTTGGAGGAATGGACAAACCGCTACACCTCAAGGTTTCCTAAATCAAAATCCAACTCAAGAGAAACTCAAGAGGATTCGGTTCTGAAACATTTTCAAAAGCAAGAGCTTTTCAATCAGGGTATGCTACAGGCCTTCCAAGACCTTACAAAAGCAATACAAGGACTTAAGGCTGAAAATATGATTGGGAACAAGGGAAGCTTTCCAGCTCAACCTCTTCCCAATCCTAAACCGCAATATGAAGTTAGCGACCCAAGCTCTTCAAATCAGATGGAGCAAGCTAAATCCATCACCACTATTAGGAGTGGAAAGATCATTGACAAAACCATTCCGGTTAGGGCTGAAAAGCCTAAGGACCCGAAAGTGGATAAAGAAGATGGATCTAGCCATGCCCCACCAGAGTTAGAACCGGAACCTCAAGGAAAGCCGGTTGCTCTATTTCTCCAACGGTTGGTTGCACCAAAACCTCTCTCTAACTCTCAAGATATTTTAGAGGTGTTGAAACAAGTGAAGGTCAACATTCCTCTACTTGATGCCATGAAACAAATACCTTTATATGCCAAATTCTTGAAAGACTTATGTACGACCAAAAGACGGCAAAATATTCAAAAGAAAATCTTCCTAACTGAGAAAGTGAGTGCCATCCTAAAGCAAGATGTGCCGCAAAAATTCAAAAACCCCGGTAGCCCAACCATATCATGTGTAATTGGGGACTATCGAATTGATCACGCATTTCTTGACTTAGGAGCGAGCGTTAATCTTATCCCCTACTCGGTATACAAACAGTTAGGTTTAGGTGAATTAAAACCCACCTTAACCACACTACAACTTGCTGATCGCTCTGTTCGTATACCAAGAGGGATAATTGAGGATGTGTTGGTCAAGGTTGATCGATTTTACTACCCAGTTGATTTCATCATCCTGGATACCGAACCCATCAGTAACACGAGCACTCAGATTTCCGTCAATCTTGGTCGCCCATTCCTTGCCATTTCAAATGCAATTATCAATTGCAGGAATGGTGTCATGAGTATGTCTTTCGGGAATATGATATTAGAAATGAATATCTTTTTCAATACTGTCAGATGGTTAGAGGAAGATGACGATATCCACGATATTAACATGATCAATACTTTCGTAGATGATAGGACACCCCTTACTTTATCCTTTGATTCTCTAGAGACGTGCCTGGCCCACTCCCATGAGTTTGATGATGATATGATTAGGGAGATGTGTGTCATGCTTGATGCTGCGCCGGTACTTGAAGTTAACCAGTGGAGGCCACAATTTGAAGATTTACCCCAAACTGATGAAGTGCCTCTACCGTCTAACCTCAAGCCACCGAAGCTTGACCTAAAACCTTTGCCCTCTGATTTAAAATATGCATATTTAGGTCAAGATGAGACATACCTGGTGGTGATTTCTACCCACCTTGAGAAAGAACAAGAGAGTATGCTCATATCTACTCTCCTGGAGCATAAGGGAGCCCTTGGATGGACAATCGCGGGCCTCAAGGGAATTGACCCCTCGATTTATACTCACTGCATATATCTTGAGGATAATGCGAAGACCGCTCGGCAACCACAACGTAGACTAAATCCAAACATGAAGAAAGTGGTTAAGGCTGAGGTTCTTAAACTATTGGATGTAGGTATCATATACCCTATATCTGATAGTCAATGGGTGAGTCCAACTTAGGTGGTTCCTAAAAATTCTGGGATCACCATCATAGCCAATGTCAATAATGAACTCATGCCGACTAGAGTCACTACTGGTTGGAGGATGTGCATTGATTACAGGAAATTAAATATCGTCACGAGGAAAGACCACTTTCCTTTGCCCTTCATTGATCAGATCTTGGAAAGGTTAGCTGGTCATTCCTATTACTGTTTCCTTGACGGGTATTCGGGCTACAACCAGATAGAGATCGCCCCTGAAGATCAAGAAAAGACTACGTTTACATGTCCCTACGACACCTTTGCTTACCGAAGGATGCCATTCGGACTATGTAATGCCCCTGCCACCTTTCAGCGATGTATGATGAGCATTTTTTCTGACATGGTGGGGCAATATTTAGAGGTCTTCATGGACGATTTCTCTGTCTTCGGTCCATCTTTCAGCGAGTGCTTGAAAAGTCTTAAATATGTGCTGAAAAGATGTGAAGAAAAGAACTTGGTACTTAATTGGGAGAAGTGCCATTTCATGGTTCAAAAGGAAATTGTCCTTAGACACATTGTTTCATCCAAAGGAATCGAGGTGGATAAGACAAAGATCGATCTTATCTCTAACCTACCTCCACCCAAGAACATAAGAGACGTGCGATCCTTCTTAAGACACGCTGGGTTTTACAGAAGATTCATAAAGGACTTTAGTCTCATCTCTCGTCCTCTATGTAATCTACTTCAAAAGGATGCACCATACGAGTAGACTGAACCATGTCAGGAAGCTTTCACTAAGCTTAAGGGCATATTGACTAGTGCACCTATCATACAGCCACCTGACTGGAGCATTCCTTTTGAACTTATGTGCGACGCGTCTGATTATGCTCTTGGGGTAGTCTAGGCTGGAGAAAAGATAAGAAACCCTATGTTATTCATTACACAAGTAAGACTCTAAATCCTGCCCAAGTGAACTACTCGACTACGGAAAAGGAACTCTTAGCCGTAGTGTTCACCTTGGACAAATTTAGGTCCTACTTAATTGGATCCAAGATCATTATTTACACTGATCATGCAGCGCTTAAGTATCTTCTGTCTAAGAATGATGCTAAGCCCCGCCTGATACGATGGATCCTCCTACTCCAAGAATTTGACCTAGAGATAAAAGATAAAAAGGGAGTAGAGAACGTAGTGGCTGACCATCTTTCTCGCCTTAATCCCTCTGATTCCTTTGAGACGACGCAAATTAATGACATGTTCCCTGACGAACAGTTGTTCAGAGTCTCTCATTCGCCTTGGTTCGCTGATATCGCTGATTATCTTGTCACAGGTTCCATACCGACACATTGGACTGCGCAAGATAGAAATTTTTCACCGAGGTGCGCAACTTCTTCTGGGATGATCCATACTTGTTTAAATATTGCCCAGACCAAATCTTGAGGAGATGTGTGCCAGACGATGAGCATCAGAGTGTCATCTCCTTCTGTCACTCACAGGCCTGTGGTGGTCACTTTTCTGCAAAAAAGACCACAGCCAAGATTCTGTAGTGTGGCTTCTATTGGCCTACTATGTTCAAGGACACTCATGAGTTTTGCAAAGCTTGTGAGCATTGTCAGAAATTGGGAGCATTGTCCCGTCGAAATATGATGCCCTTGAATCCTATTCTTATCATCGAGGCATTTGATTGTTAGGTTATCGATTTCATGGGACCATTCCCCCAATCTTTTGTAAATCTATATATTTTGCTCGCTGTGGACTATGTTACTAAATGGGTCGAAGCTATTCCGTGTCGGAATAATGACCATCGTACGGTCATTAAATTCCTAAAAGAGAACATCCTTTCCCGATTTGGAACGCCTCGAGCTATCATTAATGATGGGGGCTCACA
The DNA here is from genome assembly GCA_021015155.1 of Magnolia officinalis. NCBI lineage: Eukaryota > Viridiplantae > Streptophyta > Magnoliopsida > Magnoliales > Magnoliaceae > Magnolia > Magnolia officinalis. Next base: position 69,354,788 of record JAJHSJ010000008.1, on the reverse strand, counting down.
CTTTTGTAATAGACTATTTGAGAGTTGAATGAAAAAATATGGTATCTTTCATAAGGTGAGCACCCCATACCACCCACAGACAAGTGGGCAAGTTGAGATTTCCAATAGGGAGATCAAACACATTTTGGAGAAAACGGTTAACCCTAACCATAAGGATTGGTCAATTCGATTGACCGATGCCTTATGGGCATACTGTACTGCTTTTAAAACCCCTATTGGAATGTCTCCCTTTAAACTTGTCTATGGAAAAGCTTGTCACTTGCCTGTAGAGTTGGAACATAGAGCCTACTGGGTGATCAAAAATTTGAATTTCAATCTGGACAGCACTGGCTCACTACGCAAACTTCAGTTGAATGAACTCGAAGAAATCCGGAATGACGCGTATGAGAACTCGAGAATTTACAAGGACAGGATGAAGGCGTTTCATGACCAACATATTCTACGAAAATCATTCACGCCAGGCCAGAAAGTCCTTTTGTATAACTCTCAATTACATTTTTTTTCAGGTAAGCTTCGATCTCGTTAGACCGGCCCTTTTACTGTTATCACTGCATATCCTCATGGGGCCGTCAAGATAAGAGACCCCGACAATGGCAAGGAGTTTAAAGTAAATGGACATCGCTTAAAGCCATTTGTCGAGAAATTTGATTCAGAGGACATGTCCATGCCTCTGACTAATCCTATTTACCAGGATTGATCTCCTAGTCTGACGGAGGTATAGGTAGTTTTCCCGCTTTCATAGGATTAGGGTAGTTGCTTTATGCTGTTCTAAGTTAGTTTGTTTTCTACATTATTTAGGATAGTTTGTTATTTGTGGTTTCTCCCTTGTGCTGACTTGTTTCATGATGAGATCTTTGTGGAATATTCTCTCTCGATTCATTATCCAGGTACTATCTTCCCATTACTTCTCATTTACTTTCGTTGTCCCATGTGCGTTACATGCTCATATCTTTTACATTGAGGACAATGTAGATTTTAGGTTGGGGTGGGAGATTAGGTAACCTAATAAGTGTTTTCTTAGTCTAGAGAAAAAATATTGTGAAATTTTTTCAAAAATTTTCTGGAATTTCTTATAAATTCGATGTGATTTTGACGGCCATCTTTGATTTAGAATTACAGGATACAGAATGTTGGTGATTTACTACTCTTGAACTTAGTTATCTGTTAGATTTTCCAGTTAAGTTCGAACTATTAATCCATGATTTGAAGTTTTAAACATTGATTGAGTCATGATTTCACATGCCACATCTCGCTTACACATTGAGGTTTCCGTTTGATATTAAAGGATTAACTTGGTGATCACTAAGCTTGAAAGGAACCAACCTGAGAAATTGAAAGGATTAGGCAAATGGTCTTCACCATAGGTTTGCTCCCTATAGGTGTAGATTTTATTCCCCATGGATGATACGTAAAAAAATAATAATAATAATAATAATAATAAAAAAGTTAGGCGACAAGTTTTCACCATAGGTTGCTCCCTATAGGTGAGGATTTGATCCCTTTCATTGGCGTCATTATTCATAAAGAAAATCAAAAGATGGAAGAATGAAAAGATGATTCATGAGACAAGTTTTGATTTAGGTGGCTGTCCTGAATGCTCTCATTGGTTACCATTCATATCATGAAATAACGAATCGAATCTTAATGTTGATAAGCCGGAATTAGACTATACAATCATGAATCCTAATGTTTAAAAATTTTCTGATTGATGGACTATTACGTTGAACTTGACTATGAAATTTACCGTGCGCTTGAGTCCATGAGAAAGTAATGCCTAACATTCACGAATCTTAGAATTCTAGGATCTGGATTGTTTTTCAAAAAAAAAATTATTCGAGTTTATAGAAATCCTCCTGTAATTCTTAAACGTATTTTTCGCATACTTTGCTCGGGACTAGCAAAATGCTGGTTGGGGGTTGTGTTGAGGGTCAAATATTGTATATTAGACCTCATTTATTGCATGGATTTACAAGCATAATATTGTTTAACGTCTCGACTTAACTGTTTTTGTGATACAGGGTTTATTTGAGAGTACGGACTACGAAAAGGTGTTAAACACATGAAATTAACGCTCTGATGATACCAAGGCATTGGACGGGACACCATGGGACCAAGATCGAGGATTTACACACCAAAGATCAGTGAAATTCCAGCCACTCACTTCAAACAGGCCTGAAAAATGTCCAGAATGCAAGATCACAGGGTTCCCACCATCTGATCGGCTCGAAACTTCATACATGGCATAAGGGCCATAAATTAACCGTACACGTCAAAAATCAGCTATTGGATCACTGTGGAAGAGGCCCAATAGCCAGATCAGTCCACAAATTGTTAAACCAGGGCCCACCTACAATCTGGATATACCTTAAATTCGGTCCCCATGGTTAAAATGAGATGAAAAAATGGATGATGGGGAAGATTCTCAAAAATATCACGGTGGACCCCACATGTACACATGCGTGTACATAATACACTTTCTCCAGCTGTGCACTGAAACAAAGAGTTGGTCAAACCGACTCTTGACCGCACCATCTTCCTTAAAAGGAAGTTTTCGTTTTTGTTGTTGCGTAAAAACGGACGCTGTCCGTTTTTTCGGAAGCTGGTGGGCCACCAACATGGACCATCTGTCCGATCCAAGCCGTCCATCTTGTAGAGGAGCTCGGGACAGTCGAACCCATGTTTACCTCGTACATCAATGCAAGTGCACGTGCCGGCCACAACGGTTACAAAAAGACCATTCTGCTTTGTCCAAACTTGTGGCAGCATGATTTCTTCCTAGGGTCACACCGAATCTCATCTAAAATTGTCCCTTCCCATCCGAAATTTTGAGGAGAGTGCAATGGGCGGTGTGGATTTCCCAACTGACCTCAATCATGGACCCCACCAAGCACCAGCGCCAATCCCGTCCGCAGGCCCTGTCTACGGCGCGTCCGAAAATCGCCTGGATTTTTCGGGTTGTTACACGACCATAGAGAGGATCGGTCCAATGATCCAGACCGTCCAGAAGCCGGAGAAGGGGGTTTTCACCCTTCCTATGAAGTCAGAATCACTAGAATGGGTGATCTCTTCTCGTGATCTGGGATTAAACGCAGCCGTCGGTAAGTTTTAGCTGCGCAGAATCAGCATCCGCAGTCTAGTTCTGCTGCGGACGGAAGTGTGAAGGAGAGTCAGTTCTCCGACTCCAGCAAGGCCTACACACAGCAACCGACTCTACCATTTTCCTGTGGCTATAAGAAGAAAGAGAGAGAGTTGTGAAAGGAGGAGCTGAGAGCTGGGATCTCACGTGAGAGAGAGAGAAAGACAGGGAGAGAAGAAAGAGTTTTTGTTTGTTTTTCTTTTTGTTATGCTTTTCTTCTCAAATTTCTGATGAGATCTAGCCCATCCATGTGTGGCTAAACCTCTTAGCTAGGGCTAAGAGGTGAAGCTTGTGGCGTGATGGAAAGATCCTACGGCTCTGATTTATGTTAGATGGAATGAATTTTTTTTATTCTTGTTGCTTAGGAATACTTTTAGTCTTTTCTAGTGATTTGTTGTGACTAACATTACAATATGTTTGTGATGGCTCTGAGTATTTCTTCTCCCATATTTGGATTATGATTTCAGGAAATTCTGTTGTTCGCCATTGTCCCACGGACATGGTTGGATGATGGAATCCTTCCTAACACTCATACATCTTTTGATTGGTTATGAATTGGTCTAAGTTCTGTTGTTTGCCTTGTCTCTTAGGCATGGATTTGTGATGGAATCATACCTAATTCTTATATCTTTCATCTCTTTGAAAACTAGATCAAAAGGAGGTTCATATTGATTTTTCAGGTTATATCTTCCAACTGGATGAAGATGGGACTCTATGTCTAGTTGCGTTCATGAATCGATCGTAGATCTTCCTGATCTCTACAAGTGGATCCTATGAATCCCTAGTTTCCCTCTCTCTGAATTCTTTAAGTTTAGATTAATATTTCACCATTATTCCTCAAATCACAATTGGTTTAGATTTCATCTTAGCCTAGTTCTAGGTCTGGTTATTTTCAGATTATGTATAGGTTTCAGTTCCTGTGGATTCGACCTCAGTCTTACCGAGTTTATTACTACATCACAACCCTATACTTGGGGAGTGAACATTTGCAGAGGAGAGAAAGGAGAGTTCTGCTTCAGTTTTTACGCTGGCTATGGTGTCACCTCCAATACAAGAGCGAGCTCCGGGTCATTCATGATGGTCTTCAGCATTGTCTCCAACTGGGGTACTCCAACATTTTAGTGGAATCTGACTCTCTTCTGGTGGTGAATTTCCTTTCTGCTTGATCCATTCCGGGTTGGAAATGAAAGTGTTGGATCGATAGAATCAAGAACCTCAGCACAGCCAAAAATGTATAATTTGTTCATATCTTTAGAGAAGGGAACGAGCCGGCGGATGCTTTGGCCAAAACGAGGAGCGAAAACCAAAGGTAGGCTCTATTCTTGGGCCAAGCCGATCTCTTGTCAATCCACAGGGGCCTCCTCTTCCTCGATAGGATGAGTTTAGGCACAGTTAGAAGGGGGACCTAGCTTTCTTATCCCCTTCTTTTCGTGGTCAAGCTGGCCCCGACCTAGTCTTTATTTTGTTTCCTTACGATAGGCTTTCCTTTTCTTTTTGTCAGGAAAAGCCCGAATCTTGGGTGATGCAATTCACCTTCTGTAAATCCTGTTTTTTTTTTTAAATGAAAGCCTCCTTTCCTTTTTTTAAAAAAAGAAGAAGAAGAAGAAGTACGCACTACAGGTATAATGTAGTACATTTACCTAAACAGTGTAAATTTTTTGTGGGCCATTGAACTGCTGGATGAAGCTCGAATCTTGGTTTTCGGTTCATCCATGCAAAAATCATCATATGAACATGATGGATTACAAGTAAAACATCTTTGTGGGGGCATAACAAGGTTTCTACGGTGGAACCACTGTTTCCTGTGCTGTGATTCACTTGATATTTCGATATGTCATCATTTTGGGCTAAAACCCTTACTTTGGATGGAAAAACGGATGAACGTCGTGGATAGTCCACATACATCGAAGGCGGGCCCAACTCAGTTTTTGTAATTTTTAAAAAATTTTTTATTGATTATTTTATTGGGTTAGCTTGTTAGTACACACCCATGTCAGTACACACACTCCATGTTAGCCACCCCTGCTAGGGATCGATACCAAGACTTCAAGTGTTTGACAATTTCTAGGTTCTTAACAAATTCTAGCTTCCCTCGCTCAATTCCTAGGTTTCCTCGCTAAATTTTCAGGTTCTGTCGCTCAATTTCTAGGTTCCTTCGCTCAATTCCTAGGTTGGCTCACTCCAATTTCTACGTTGCCTCGCTCAATTCCTAGGTTGCCTCGCTCAATTCCTAGCTTCCCTCGCTTAATTCCTACATTGTCTCGCTCAATTTCTAGGTTCCCTCGCTCAATTTGTAACTTTCTTCGTTAATTTCTAGGTTCCCTCGGTTGCCTTGCTCAAATCCTACGTTGCCTTGCTGAATTCCTACGTTGCCTCGCTCAATTCCTAGGATTCCTCGCTGAATTTCTACGTTGCCCTGCTCAATTCATAGTTTCCCTCGCTCAATCCCTACATTGCCTTGCTCAATTTCTAGGTTGCCTCGCTCAAATCCTAGGTTCCCTCGCTCAATTTTCAGCTTCCCTCGCTCAATTCCTAGGATTCCTTACTGAATTTCTACGCTGCCTCGCTCAATTTGTAGGTTCCCTCGCTCAATCCGTATGTTGCCTCACTCATTTCCTAGGTTGCCTCGTTCAAATTCTAGGTTGTCTCGCTCAATTTCTAGGTTCCCTCACTCAATTCGTAGCTTCCCTAGCTTAAATCCTAGGTTGTCTCGCAAAATTTCTAGGTTCCCTCACTAAATTTCTACGTTGCCTCACTCAATTCCTAGGTTCCCTCGCTGAATTCCTAGGTTGCTTCACTGAATTCCTAGATTGCCTCGCTCCAATTTCTACGTTGCCTTGCTTAATTCCTAGGTTGCCTCACTCAATTCCTAGCTTCCCTCGCTTAATTCCTACGTTGCCTCGCTCAATTCCTAGGTTACCTCGCTTCAATTTTTACGTTGCCTCACTCAATTCCTAGGTTGCCTCACTCAGTTCCTAGCTTCCCTTACTTAATACATACGTTGCCTCACTCAATTTGTACCATTCCTCGTCAACTCCTAGGTTCCCTCGGTTGCCTCGCTCAAATCCTACGTTGCTTCACTCAATTCCTAGGATTCCTCGCTGAATTTCTACGTTGCCTCGCTCAATTCCTAGTTTCCCTCGCTCAATCCCTACGTTGCCTCGCTCAATTTTTAGGTTGCCTCGCTCAATTTCTTGGTTCCCTCGCTAAATTTCTAGCTTCCCTCGCTCAATTCCTAGGATTCCTCGCTAAATTTCTACGCTGCCTCGCTCAATTCGTAGGTTCCCTCGCTCAATCCTTATGTTGCCTCGCTCAATTCCTAGGTTGCCTCATTCAAATCCTAGGTTGCCTTGCTCAATTTCTAGGTTCCCTCGCACAAATTCTAGGTTGTCTCGCTGAATTTCTAGGTTCCCTCACTAAATTTCTATGTTGCCTCACTCAATTTCTAGGTAACCCTAGGTTGCCTCGCTGAATTTCTAGATTCCCTTGCTTAATTTGTACCTTCCCTCGCTGAATTCTTACATTGCCTTGCTCAATTATTACGTTGCCTTTTTCAATTTTTAAGATTCTTCTAGCTTCCCTTGCTTAATTCCTAGGTTACTTCGCTTGCCTTGCTCAATTTCTAACTTCCCTCGCTCAATTCCTACGTTGCCTCGCTCAATTCCTAAATTCCCTTGCTCAATTTCTAGCTTCCCTCGCTCAATTCCCTCTTCTTTCCCTAATCCTCTCTCTCCCACCCGATCTCTGCTCCATCTCTCTCATTCTCCTCCCTCTCGCTCCAATGCATCAGCCGTGAACGCCCTCTTCTCTCTCTCGTGCATCCTCTCTCTCTCTCTCTCTCTCTCTCTCTCTCTCTCTCTCTCTCTCCCCTCAGAGCTCGGGAACCCTATTTTCTGTGTGGACTCGTGATCGGGGCTCCAACTCAAACAGGAAGTTGTTCTCTTCCTCTAAAGCTCAGTTGGCCGTGAGCTCTCTCTCTCTCTCTCTCTCTCTCTCAATCTCAATACCGATTGAAACGATTTGGGGATTTAGGGAGTTGGGGATTTAGGAATTTAGGGATTTGGGGATTTGGGGATTTAGGGATTTGGGGATTTAGGGATTTAATGTCTCTTTTATTGGAAGTGGCTTGGTTTTTTGGGTGATATGGACAGGGAGTAGGAGGAACAGTTTGTGGTTTTGGATTTGTGGGTTCCTGTTGCTGGTGGTGGTTTTGAGTCTGTGGTGTTGGAGTTCTTTTTGGTGGTTTTTCCAGTATGAGTGCAGATAGTAGCAGGAGCCCTCCGAGAGTACGGCGGATTCGGAGCAGCGAGCGTTCGTTGTATCGTGATGCTCTATATAGGAGGGATCATCGCAGTTACAAGCATGCTCAATTTGTTTATTTTTATATAATTTGATCCAAGGTTCTTAACTTCCAGTTTTCGTTTCAAATATTGCTTAGTCTCAATCTGTTTTGGGGCTTGGTTTATGTCATTGAATGCACATATGCTTATCTGTGATTGAATAAGTTGTTTCTATTATTCAGTGGATCCACATGCTGGATTGTCTAATATAATTAAATACTTGAAATTCGGTTGCTTGTCTTATGTTGATAACAGTCCAAACAGTGAGAAACACCATTGATTGCTTTTGTTTTTGAATATGAACAATTGTTAGATAGATTCCTCTCTGTGAAAGTTGATATGTAATATGCACTACTATTTTTTCCATAGGTTACACTGACAGTATAAAAACTCTTTTCTATCGGTTTTTATTCAAGAGTGTAATCCAATTCTCATTGCACTCGTCATCATCAGCATAACCTCGTACATCTATTTGTGGCCTGCATCCTCATGATTACTTGGCTGAGGTTTAATGATCCGTTGCTCACCTGCTATCAACCTTCCTTTGCATGGGTTCGAGACCAGCTGGTGTGTCACAGTCAGGTGGAGTTAGAGATTTGTGAGGACAAGAGCAACAGGGCAGTTGAAATAAATACAAAAGACTTGATGGTGCAATATATATTAGTTGAATTTGTGCAATGTATATTATTTTCTGTGGATGCTAGATAGGATCAAATGGATTGTCTGGTCAACAATTTCTAATTTGTGTTTAGAATCTTTAGAATATGCCAAAATAGAAAATTGCATAAAAATGTCATGGCTTTAAAATTAAACCTAATACTATTTTAAATTGAACTCTATTTTGCCAATGTTTCTAAAAAAAATAATAATAATAATAATAAAAGCAAAGAAATGGCATGTAATAACCAAGCCATTTTAGACACCATTTGTATCCTTTGTTAACATGATTTTGCTTTCTTTTAGTTATTTGGTAAAAAGAGAAAGAAACCCAAAAATCTATTGATATTTTAGAACATGAGCCACAAGTACCAATTTTTATACCATATTTGGGTGCATATTGACTTGGTGCTCAACTGGGCTTCCATATGATCAAGGTGTCTGTAGATAATGAATACTGTTGTTTCGACTGTTTTGTTTGGACCCTTACAATTTGTTATATTTCAGTTCATTGAACAACCATTTGATTACTTTGAAGAGAGTCCTCAATGGAGGCATTCTCCACCTACTGTTAGAGTGGGGCAGATGTAATGAAAACTGTTATTTTTGTTCTACTTTACATTTAATGTATGAGTTTGTGCCATTTCTAAAGGTCCATGGAAGAAAAAAAAAACTTGCCAGAATTTGGCATTGTCACTCAATACATTGCGCCTCAAAGAGTTAATGGACCAATGTCTGACAAATGTTCTTTTGAAGATAAATGCCAAGGTGAGCTGTCAACCTATGGACTTTCAGGTGTGATCTCTCTATCTAGCTGACAACCTCCTTTCCTTTCTTTTCAACAGCTTGGTGGAATGAATTCCTTACTTGCAGTTGCAGTTGAACACTCACCTTCCATTCCCCTGATTTCTAGAGTTCCCACAATCATCCAGGGGATGGATGTATCACATTGTTCCCCAGGCCAGTCCGACGTGTCGTCAATTGCGGCAGTAAGATAAGATGCATGATTTTCCTTTTCAACTGTTAGTCATAGAGTGACAGTACTTGTTTCAATTTTCTTAGATGGATGATGAATGTATTTGCGAATGTAAATGAAAATAAAGAACTTATAATATATATATATATATATATATATATATATATATATATAATCAATGGAGGATACCTTGTTTAGGGGGACATGAAATTCTTGTAGCTTATGGTATGGTGCCTCAATATTGGTTGTATGTTACTAGTATGTAGTAGATAATACTAGGTTTAATAGTAGATAATACTAGAGAATACCTAAACCCGATCCGAACCTGAAATTGAACCCGATTCCCTAAACCTAAACTTAAACCTAAAACCTAAACCGAAACCTAAACCTAAACCTAAACCTATAATCTAAACTGAAACCTATGACCTAAACCAAAATCAATAGTGTGCGTGATTTCAGCGTTTCAGATGGCGAAAACTATGACCCAAATTATAGTATCTGACTTCCTTGGATCCTTGGATCAGACGAATTTGGTGGATCCCGTGGACAAGCCGTGTTTATGTATTTGCTCGAAATTAATGGAGCAGACCCAGATGTGCGTAGGAGCTATTCGGATGAGCGGGGGTCCCTGGAAGGTAGGAACCGCTGTTATGACTATGATGAAGCTGTCCATTTCCTATGGACAACATTGGAGGGGCCTGACCATTTAGACAAGCTGTGTTTATGTATTTGCTCGAAATTAATGGAGCAAGCCCAGATGTGCGTCGGAGCTATCCGGATGAGCGGGGGTCCCTGGAAGGTGGGAACCGCTGTTATGACCATGATAAAGCTGTCCATTTTCTATGGACAACATTGGAGGGACTTGGACATTTGGACAAGCCGTGTTTATATCTGTATTTGTAGGGACTACACCCTTAACCTAAAACCCAAACATAAACCCGATCTCGAACTCGTGTTTATATCTGTTATTCCTAGCTTGCCTCGCTCAATCCCTAGGTTCCCTCGCTCATTTCCCAGGTTCCCTCGCTCAATTTCTACCTTCCCTCGCTAAATTCATAGGTTGCCTCGCTTAATTCGTAGGTTCCCTCGCTCAATTCATAGCTTCCCTCACTGAATTTGTAGGTTCCCTCGCCCAATTCCTAGCTTGCCTCGCTCATTTCCCAGGTTCCCTCTCTCAATTTCTAGCTTCCCTCGCTAAATTCTTAGGTTGCCTCGCTTAATTCCTAGCTTCCCTCACTCAATTCCTAGCTTCCCTTGCTTAATTCCTAGCTTGCTTCGCTCAATCCCTAGGTTCCCTCGCTCAATTCCTAGCTTCCCTCGCTCACTTCCTAGCTTGCCTCGCTGAATTTGTAGGTTCCCTCACTCAATTCCCAGCTTGCTTCACTCAATCCCTAGGTTCCCTCGCTCAATTCCTAGCTTCCCTTGCTGAATTTGTAGGTTCTCTCGCTCAATTCCTAGGTTGCCTCGCTTAATTTGTAAGTTCCCTCGCTCAATTCCTAGCTTGCCTCGCTCAATCCCTAGGTTCCCTCGCTCATTTCCTAGGTTCCCTCGCTCAATTTCTAGCTTCCCTTACTAAATTCATAGGTTGCCTCGCTTAATTCATAGGTTCCCTCGCTGAATTTGTAAGTTCCCTCGCTCAATTTCTAGCTTGCCTCACTCAATCCCAAGGTTCCCTCGCTCATTTCCTGCTTGCCTCGCTGAATTTTAGGTCAATTCCTAGGTTCTCTCGCTCAATTTTTCGGTTGCCTCGCTGAATTTCTAGCTTCCCTCGCTCAATTCCTTGGTTCCCTCGCTCAATTCCTAACTTGCCTCACTCAATCCCTAGGTTCCCTCGCTTATTTCCTAGGTTCCCTCGCCCAATTTCTAACTTCCCTCGCTAAATTCATAGGTTACCTCGCTCAATTCGTAGGTTCCCTCGCTCAATTCCTAGCTTGCCTCGCTCAATCCCTAGGTTCCCTCGCTCATTTCCTAGGTTCCCTCGCTCAATTTCTAGCTTCCCTCGCTAAATTCGTAAGTTACCTCGCTCAATTTCTAGCTTCCCTCGCTCAATTCCTAGCTTCCCTCACTGAATTTATAGGTTCCCTTGCTCAATTCCTAGCTTCCCTCGCTCAATTCCTAGCTTGCTTCGCTCAATTCCTAGGTTCCCTCGCTCAATTCCTAGCTTCCCCGCTCACTTCCTAGCTTCCCTCACTGAATTTGTAGGTTCCCTCGCTTAATTCCTAACTTGCTTCGCTCAATCCCTAAGTTCCCTTGCTCAATTCCTAGCTTCCCTCGTTGAATTTGTAGGTTCCCTCGCTCAATTCCTAGCTTCCCTCGCTCAATTCATAGGTTGCCTCGCTTAATTTGTAGGTTCCCTCGCTCAATCCCTAGGTTCCCTCACTCATTTCCTAGGTTCCCTCGCTCAATTTCTAGCTTTCCTCGCTAAATTCATACGTTCCCTCGCTCAATTCCTAGGTTCCCTCGCTCAATCCCTAGGTTCCCGCGCTCAAATCCTATGTTTCCTCGCTCAATTTCTAGCTTCCCTCACTCAATTCCTAGCTTCCCTCGCTTAATTCCTAGCTTGCCTCGCTCAATCCCTAGGTTCCCTCGCTCAATTCGTAGGTTGCCTCGCTTAATTTGTAAGTTCCCTCACTCAATTCCTAGCTCAATTCGTAGGTTACAGCCCGATTTGCCATATGTGGGCCCAAAGAGCCATTTCAACTAATAAGTGGCACCTGGGGCCAATTGAACTGAGCTGCAGGGTATATATAACCCTTTAAACCCTCTCTTAATTTTCAGTTCATGTCCCCCTCAATTTCTACTTTCCAAAATTCCTCCATGCTAAAAGTTCTCCAGTTGCAATTGGTTTATTGGAAAAAGATTAAAACATGTCATTTGACATAAATCACCATGCATACTTTAAAAAATCAATACAATGGAAGGTTTCTGTCTACATAAATCACTGTCAAGGCCAGGTATTGTTGTTGGTCGCAGAATTTGGTCAGGCATTGTCTTCATCTATCTCCAAAAATGTAGAACACATCTAATAAGACTAAAGTTGAAAAGATACATCTGTCTGTGCAATGTGCTTATTGGAACGAGCATTTCGAGCATCATTCAAAGCATTCCTCAGAAGATTCACAAAGTATTCTTTTGGGACACCTCCATAGTTTAGTAGTGAAATTAAAGTCTTATTTAGGTATGTTTTCCATGCATTTCTCGGTCATTTCCCTTCACTTCACAGTCAATCCCGGCGATTCCATGCATTTCTCGTGACCTTACTGACAAAAAATGACCCATATAGGGTTAGTATGGGAATACAAGTGCCACTAGGGCCATTTACATCAAAACTGGAGTTATATATAACCCCATTTTCTCACACTTCTCTACCTTGCAGGAATTTTCTATTTTTTCTTAGGGCATTTCAAAAGGGGAAATAAGGAGAAGAGAAGAGGAAGCTCGGAGAAGTGGGATCCAACTAAGGAACATTTCTAGTGATTCCGTTTAGATTCACGGTCATTTCTAGTGATTCCGTTTAGATTCACGGTCATTTCAATGTACTTCACGGTCAATTCCCTTCACTTCACTGTCATTTCCACGCATTTCACGTTCAATTCACTTCACTTCAAGGTCATTTTCATGCATTTCACTTTCAATTCCGGCAATTCCGTTTAGATTCACGGTCATTTCCATGCACTTCGCGGTCAATTCCCTTCACTTCACGGTCAAATCCATGCATTTCATGGTCAATTCGCTTCATTTCACAGTCATTTTCATGCATTTCACAGTCATTTCCAGCGATTTCGTTTAGATTAACGGTCATTTCGATGCACTTTACGGTCAATTCCCTTCACTTCACGGTCATTTCCATGCATTTCACGGTTAATTTGCTTAACTTCATGGTCATTTTCATGCATGTTACGATCAATTCCGACGATTCCATTTAGATTCATGGTCATTTCGATGCACTTCGCGGTCAATTCCCTTCACTTCACGGTCATTTCCATGCATTTGACGGTCAATCCCGGCGATTCTGTTTCCAAATTTTATCGGGTTGGTGTTTGTATGGCCCAACCCTAAGACCAAACCCGATACATCTTGCCCAAGCCCAACCCAATGTCGGGTGGGTCACAGGTTGGTTGGGTTGAACCCGCCCAACTTTCAGCCCTAAAATCATATATGGTATGTCAAGTAACTAATTTTGGTTTAAAAGATATTCTTGTTATATGAATAAAGAAAGAAATGAAAAAATGAGAGAATTTTTTTATATGCTTATATATACATATTTATATAAATACGTGTTAGAGAAAATGTAGGTAGAATAAAATTCTAAATGTAAAAAAAATAACAAGAAATAAATAAATAAATTTAAAAAGAAAAGTACATAGGATATGGCTATAGCTACGGTTATAATCCGTAGCGATAGCCTTTGTTTGAATCGGGGATCAATCGCAGATTCCATGATCCATCCCCAAATCCTAACAGCGAGTTGCGGTGGAATCGTGGAATCCACGGTTCATCACCGGCTCTTTTTTTTTTCCTTTTTTTTGAAATTTTCGTTGCTTCTGTGGGCCCCGCCATAAGGTCCGTGTTATATCCAAACCGTCCATCTATTTGGCAAGCTCATATTAAGGCTTGAGACGAAAAATAAGACAGATCTAACTATCAAGTGGACCACACTGTAAAAGGCAGTGGGGAATTAAACGTCTACCATTGAAACCCTTTTAGGGGTTATAGAAGTTTTGGATCATTATGAAATTTGTTTTTCCTCTTCATCCAGGCCTTTGTGACCTTATGAATAGATTGGATGGAAAATAAATGTTATGGTGGGCCCTACAAAATTTTTAACGGTGAAAATCAATTTCCCCGCTACTCTTTGTGGTGTGGTCCGGTTGATCTTTGGAAATGATTTTATTTTTTTGGATAATGCTCCGAAATGATCTCGAAATATGGATGAACGTTGGTATAATAAATATATAGTTGTGGGGCCATGTAACTTTGATCTCTTTTAAGCCGTTCGAACAACTCTTAGTTGGAGGAGCGTCAGCGCTGGGAACGGATTGGCTATCCCCTGACACCAGCCATTGGCTGGTGGTCGGTGCTCTGTGGGGCCACATGATGTATGTGTGTCATCCATGCCATCCATCTATTTTTACACATCATTTTATGATATTATAAAAAAAAAATTGAAGTATATCTCAATCTCAAGTGGACCACATTACAGGAAACAGTGTTAAATGAATTTTGACCATTAAAAACGTTTTGGGCTATAAAAGTTTTACATCAAGCTGATATTTATTTGGTCCCTTCATCTGGGTATTTATGACCAAATAAACAGATTGGATGTCGAATAAACAGTGCAGTGGACCTTAGGAGGATTATAATTGTGAATATCCATTTATTATTGTTGTCCTGTGGTGTGGCCCACCTAAGATTTATATCCTTATAATTTTTTGTATCAAGCCCTAAAATGATTCGTAAAAATGGATGAATGGAATGGATGAAACATGTACATCATGGTGGGGCCCACAGAGCACCGACCACCAGCCACGGGGCTGGTGTCAGGGGAGTAGCCAATCCGTTCCCCTCAGCGCTCGTCTTCGCAGTGAAAAGGAGGGGTAGTTTCGTCCTCAAAGTCGCTGTCCGCACGTGCTAGTCTAAGTTGGTAACTAAAGTTTGTATTCCTTCATAAAAACCGCTGGAAAAAAGGTTTTGTCTACCGTGGTCATTTTCTCCTTTGAAAACGGTAGTGGCTTGACAGTACTCAGGCACGCTCACTTATACGCACCTGCGCACATGCGCATTTTTTCACACGTGTCATGGACCTCTAATCCGAACGGTCCATGTGATGCAGCATCCCATGAAACCATTAGGGACCAATTTTGGCCCTAATTTAAAACTTTGGTGGGCCATAGAAAAGAGAGATGCAAATCAAGGTAGGAAAATGTTTTCTTTTGTCATGGCCCACCAATGTTTTAGATCAAAGTAATAGTTGGGTCATAGGGGTTTCATGGGGTTATGCATCATGTGGACTGTTCGGATTTTATACTCAAGTCACGTATGATGAGTTCTTAAAAAGTTCTCAAGAGAACTCTTGCTAACTTGTGCGCGGCTGAGTATTCTGCGGGAAGGGATTGAGTGCTGAGTAATGCGTAAACTCTGTGGGATCCACCATGATATATGTATTTGATCCACACTGTCCATCCATTTTAATACTTAATTTTAAGTCCTGATCCTAAAAATTAGCTATATCCAAAGATCCAGTGGACCACACCACAGGAAATAGTGTGAATTGAGTGTATACCGTTGAAAATTTCTGGGGGGCCATAGAAGTTATGGATCAAGCTGATTTTTTTCCCCTCATCCAGGTGTTTGTGATCTCATGAACATGTTGGATGACAAATAAAGATCACTATGGGCGCTAAAAAGGTTTCAACAGTCCAAATATGTATTTCCACAGTTTCCTGTGGTATGGTCCACTTGAGCTTTGGATATGCTTAAATTTATGGCTTAACGTCTACATTTAGATGAAAAAAATGGATGGACTGATTGGATAAACCGAATACATTTACAGTGGGCCCAACTGAATTTACTTGGTGTAATAAAAGTATACCAGCAACTCAGTACGTAGTCTGATTGCATTACTGGTAACACGGTAGTGGGTGTTGCCCCTGCTGTGGGCCCACCTTGATGATGTGTTATATATCCACTCCGCCCAACTGTTTCTCCATCGGGGATTTTAGGCCCACCTTGTTTGTGTTCCCGAGTTTTTCATTGAGGAAGTTTATTCTCAATGTTTAAATTGAGTTATTACTCCATATTATAGATATTTTGAATTTGTGGGCCCCACTTTTATAGCCTACTTGATGATTGGTTTAGCTTAATAATTATCTCAAATGTTCATCTTGATGGGCTTAACAAAATAACATATTTGATCCCATGTTTTTTTTAATGTGATTATAACATTTTAGAACAATTCCCTAATCTAAGCTATGCTTGATGTGAATATACAACTTTCTACCTGTAAGTAACTTACAAGTTATCCAAACAGAAAAACTTACCTGTAAATGACTTACAACTTACATTCAAACAGGTTACCAGTACGCAACTTTCACTTGTAAGTGACTTACAGGTAAGTCACTTACAACTTAAAAGAACTTACAGGCATCCAAACAGGCCCTTAATGTGATTTAGAAGGTGGTGAATGTATAGAAAAAGCACAGATTAGGTTTGTTATGGATTGAAAAAAATAAATCTGACTTTTATTTATTTATTTATTTATATGCTTTCTCACTATTGATATTTTTTAACAGGGAAAGTCTTTTTTATTTATGCTTTCTCTTCATTGATATATTTTTTTAAGAGGGAGATAACTCGAAGTGCTGGAAGATGGTACAACAATCTTTGGTATAACACATTTGGCAGGATTATGTTTCAATTGGTAACGTCCATGTACTTTCCCCGATGCGGATTAATGATTTCTGGAAGTATGCACAGATTCAGTGATCCTAGCCATATGGTCATTGCCTTCAAATAGATTGTAGAAAATCTTTTTGTTTTTTGGTGTATAACATTGGGGCTACTCCCTTATAGGTTGCCCATGGCATGACCAGACTAGGGTGACGCTAGAAACCAAAAATTTTAACAGTTGTAACTTCTTACATGGCTAGGAGCGTTTAATAAATGTCATTTTTAAACATGGCTTATAATGATAGGGCTCACTACATCGAGCCCCTAAATTGATACAATACCTTTCTACATTTTTTGTACATAGTGACAATCTTTGCGACTCTGTTAATGGATTCGTTCCTATACCTTGATGTGCTATTGTGAATGAACATTGAAGCTTTGATCCGTGAACAAGTTCTTTTGTATCTTGATCTCTATTGCAAATGAGAATGGAGTGTTTGCTATTATTAGAGAGGGATTGGTACCAAGACTTGCAATATAGAGAATTCTGAAAGAGAGTCCTTCCATTAGGGCTCGTCTAGCAACGTGAAACCAGAGTTATTTGTGGAGATTTGCTATTTTTAAGTTGTTTGGTAACAAGGAATTGGAGGGATTTGGATTTGAGAGGAATCCAAAACTCTAAAAGAGTTTTTTTGGAACTTCCACGGCAAAGCTATGATTTCAAATCTACTCAATTTTGCATGAAGTAAGATTTACCAAATTCCACAGGATTTCGTATCCATGCTTGCAGATATTTCCTTGGTTGCTTCTATGTTCTTTATCATGCAATTCCAAGAGACTTTACAACATTTACGTATTTTTTCTTTTTCATGCTGTTGATATGTTCTTGAAAATGTTAACTCATTTTTAGAATCATGTGACTTATGGTACAATTGTTAGAGCTTGTGAATGTCGAAGGCTATAGTGACTGGATACGCCTAGTAGCAAAGTTCAGATCAAAGTCTCTGCAGTCATGGTTGGATACGCCAGTAGCAGTGTCTACTACCTTTTAGGGCTTTGGTCCAGATTGGTGAGGTCTATACCTTATTTGATACACCAAGTCTATTGGATGAATTTTTGCTGAAAATAACTGAAGGTTTTATCACATCAAGGTTGGACTCTATGCAGGTACGATTTCTTGTATGTTGATTACTCTGTCCACCTATTGGGAGTCAATATATTTTGGACTTCATTTACTAAGAGAAATTGAGTAATCTGGTCAATTTGATCCTAACCACTCATCCAGCAGACCCTCAATATATGGTGGCCCCAAATCCTGGCCAATTTGATCCTAACTGTTTGATGTAACAGGGCACGAAAAATGTAATTTCTTTCCTCAAATTGACTGCTTAAGGTGATCTAGCTAGCCTGATTTTTGTGTTGTGGCCCATAGATGGTGCTTTTCTTTAATGAGTGATCTGGTCATCGTGCATGCTTTCGTGGGACCTAAGCTGGATACCAGTCTGCAAATTGAATAAATCAGGGTCTCCTGCCTATCCAGTTGGGGTACCTTTTCACGTTCAATTGCAATCATTATTGAAATTTCCTCTTTAGAATACCCTGTGACATGTCAGTCAAACTTGCTTTCCTTTCTCATTTATTATTCTTTACTTGGCATGCTCTTGGCAGTCATTACTGGTGGTCTAGACTCAAAGCTTGTGATGTCGGACTTCTCCCGAGGGCGGCCAAACAAAGTTGTTTGGAGGAAGTTCCTGCAGATAAGTTGTTTGGAGGAAGCTCCTGAATATCGGTCTAGACTAAAAATGTTTGTGATTGTATTGCAGGTTATAGTGGTGTCATTTTGGAACCGAAATTTGACGCTGCCAGAGGAGTATGATGTATTGTATGAAATTCATGACAAGGAATTAGCATCTCTTGATGAACAAAAGATTTTACACACGCCTCAGTTCAGGTAATGCTTCAATTACATTCCATGCCATGTTTGTGCAACATGCATACACAAAATGCTATTAATGCCCAATAGCTATTTAAAAGCTTTTTCTTACAAGTAGAAATGACCTCCTTCGTGTGGCCTACCTGAGTTTTGGATTGGCCTCATTTTTAGCCTCATGTCCTTATAAATTTCTCAATTCATTTCATAAGCGAGAAGGAAGTAATAAAAACAAATTGAAATAAGAGACCCAAATGATATTTACCATAAATTCCGAAACTATAACAGACAATTGCACACCTGTTTTGGATTGGCCTCATTTTTAGCCTCTGTTTTTGTTATAAGAAACTTAAAGAAATTTTTATGCAGGCAACTTTCCAAAGTTCCCTTGGGTGAATGTATGGGATCCTTACAAGCTCTCGGTTATAAGCTCCAATGTTTTCGAAGAAGAAATACGAGGTGCATAGTGGATTTTTGCAACCATGTTTCTGCAACTATGTTTGGTTTAGAAATGTATGAAAAAGCCTGAAATCAGTAGTTTTTTTTTTTTTTGTTTTCTTTAGTGATGGAAAGTGGCATTTAATGGTTTGCTGGTCTCATCCAATCTAGGCGACTGTTTGGGCATGGTCCACTCATATGATCAATGGTATGGATTGCTGCACTGTAGTCCACACTGGTAGGAACTCAGGGCCTGTTTGGCCGGACCGATCCCACGGTATTAGGAGGGATGGGATCGCGATATCCCGGGATATGCATGACGAGCCAAACAGACCCGGTGAACTTGTCTTGGGATATAAGCAATCCCATGGATCTTAAAACAATCCACTGACATCACCATCATTACCTTAAAATTGATCCCATCCCTTGGTTGGACGGATTGGAAGGTAAAATCCCGGATATGCCGGGTGTGCCAAACAAACCTAGTGAACTTGTCCTGGGATATAGCAATCCCATGGATCTTAAACCTATCCACTGACACCACCATCATTACCTTAAAATCCATCCCATCCCTCCTAATCCCATGAGATTTGCCCGGCCAAACAGCCCGTCAGGCTTGAGGACTCTAAACTTATCTGTGAGCTGAAGATATCATATGGTTTTCTGAAAGTTATTTAAGGTACCATTTTATTTGCTTTTTTTTTTTTCCTCCTACTTTTCCTTGTGTCTCAATCTGTAAATTTTCTGTCCGTTATATAACCTTTCATTCTCAGGATGCTTGTAAATGGGGCTAGTTGTAAATGATTTACATGTTGTGTTTGAATGCTGATTTAAGCCCGTAAAGGTCTTCTGATCTAGAAGATTCAGCCTAGCAGAATTTTTAATTGTTTCTTTTCTTTTCTTTTACTTTGTTAGGCATTGACCGATTTTCATAAGAGGCTATTGTTCTGATCATCTTTGAGTCTCTTAGCAAAGTAAAAAAAAAAAAAAAAGACTTGATTATGAAAGATGAAACTTTCGTCTCACACACACACACACACATATTCATGATACACAAGTGCATATTGAGATATTAACTAGCTGGCAATGTAAAAATCACCTCTGAACAACATAAGGCAGAGCAGACAGCTTTGCCCCTACTACCATTATGACAATGGCAGCAAGGAGCAGAGAATTGCCCAGATCTGTTGCGCAGCACGCCAACAATGCAGTGAGCCTAGATCCAATCTAAGGCCTTACCCACAAACGATAGACAGGAAGAAATATAAACTAGAAATAGATCAAAGCAATCCAAAATAAACCACAAGACAAGATATACGTGGAAAAATCCCAAACTAGGGTAAAAAATTAACCACGGATGCAAAATTCCACTATGATCAGAGAAACGAAGATTACAAGGCAATATACTAACCTCTCCCTTGGAAGTACAGAGAAAATCCTTTGCCCACACCTCAGAATAATTTTCTAAAATTCACCTTAACCTAGAATAGCTCTAGGGACTCCAATTTATAGTTTTGGCAACTTCCCTTTCCGCATCCCAGTTGCGAAAAGACTTGCGACACGAAATCCGCGAAACTCCTTTCGCATCCCAGTTGCGAAAGGACTTGCGACACGAAATCCGCGAAGCTCCTTTCGCATCCCAGTTGCGAAAGGACTTGTGACACGAAATCCGCGCAACCTCGACTGGTCGTGGGTGGCCCCAGATGTGGCTCCACTTCTCAACAATCTCCCACTTGGAGACACATCTCCATAAACACTACTAAAAAAAGGGGTAAAGGATTCAGACCACGTTACTTTTTTTCTACGGATATAAACCTTAGCTACATTTGCTACGATTTTGATCCGTAGCTAAAAGGTTGATACACCATTAATAATTAATAGTGTTGTAAGGGGTTCTATGGGGCCTAAAAAAAATTTTATGTTTTATCTAAGCCGTCATTATATTTGTAAATATTACTTTAGAGGATGAAAAAAAAAAAATCAGCTAGATCTAAGGCTCAAGTGGACCACACGATAGGAAACATTGATATTAAATTACTGTTGCTTCTTATGGTGTGGTTCACTTGGGCCTTTAATATACCTGAAAGTTGGTATTCATAAGTAAAATAATTTATTAAAATTATGAATTGGAATGGATTAATGAAATACGTCATGGTGGGCCCCACGGATCCCTGATGGCAACTCCTTCGTCCGTCCGTCAAAAAAAAAAACCCCCCAATTTTGGGCGCGCGCTCAAAAAAGAGCCGCGCCCAAACGCCCGTATCTCTCTCTCTCTCTCTCTCTCTCTCTCTCATTCCCTAATCAAAGCTTTGGGAAAGCTCTTCTTGATATTTCGCCAGATCAATTCCCCTGACTCTTTCTGCGTGAACACCGTTATCAAGGCGTATTCACAATCGTCCGATCCTGGCAATATTGCTGTGGAGTTCTATTTCGAGATGCTACGGAGAGGGTTCTTACCGAATAGTTACACGTTCCCACCATTGTTGAGCTCGTGCACGAAGAAGGGGTGTGCGGATGATGGCGAGAAGTGTCACGGGCAGGCGGTGAATAATGGGGTCGATGCGGTTGTCCATGTGAGGAATGCTTTAGTGCATATGTATGCGAGCTGTGGGCTCGTGGGATGCGCTCGGCAGGTGTTTGATGCAATGCCTGTGAGGGATTTGGTTTCTTGGAACTCGATTGTTGTTGGGTATGCAAAGATGGGCGACTAGGTTAGCGCCCACAGTTTGTTTGATGTAATGCCGGAGAGAAATGTGGTTTCTTGGAATGTCATGCTTGCAGGGTATTTGTGAGGGGGGAATCCGGGTTGTGGGCTAAAGCTATTTCGGGAGATGGGAAGGGCGGGAATGAGATCGAGCCCTACGACAATGGTGAGTGCAGTTACAGCATGTGGTCGGTCAGTTAGGCTTAAGGAAGGGAGAAGTGTTCATGGGTGGACCAAGGTTCTTTTCTCTTTCTTTTGTGGGGCATGTGTAATATCAATGTATTACCCACCATCCTTCTAACTAATAGCATATGGTATTTATTGTTATAGCTTTTTATTGAAGAGATCTGCCGTGATATCTTCCGTTCAGACTCTGATTGGAAGATCATACTACTCAGATATTTCAATCCAGTTGGAGCTCATCCCAGTGTTGATATTGGCGAGGATCCTCGTGGAATTCCAAACAATCTTATGCCCTTTGTATAGCAAGTTGCTGTAGGCAGGAAGCCTGCACTGACAGTGTATGGGAATGACTATTCAACAAAGGATGGTACTGGGGTATGGTTAAAATTAGTTCTTCATTATTTTTACATTCTATTTTCTGTTAGACATGCATTATCTTGATGATTCTTTCATTTTCAGGTGCGGGATTACATCCATGTTGTTGACTTGTCAGATGGACATATTGCTGCACTGCGCAAGCTATTTGAAGGTTCCAATATCGGTAAGGGTACTGCTGCGACTCATATTTTCATCCTAATGCTATCTGTTTCTGTGGAAGGATGTGTTGATAAAAATAAAGATTGGTCAGAAAGATCCCAACCTTCCATCTCTTCATGTTTTTCAGTGATGGAAAAGTTTTCCAAATAGTTGCAGCAGTCATTCTAAATCATATGGTTAACAAAGTGGGCCCCAAAAAAGAAAGGAAAAAGAAAAAAGAAAAAAGGAACAAGGTCCCTGACCACAGTAGAGTTGAAACTCTGGGGAACTCGTGCAAATGATTTCTGTGTATTGAGAATTCCATTTCTCCTCTTTATTTTATTAAAATCTCTGGCCTTCTCAAAAAAATAAATAAAATAAATAAAGTAAAAATAAAAAATTATGTGAAAGCTTATTCGGTTTTTGTTATCTTTCAAAGAGAGAGAGAGAGAGAGAGAGAGAGAGAGAGAGAGAGAGAGAGTGAAATTTATTAATCAGTAGCTTGCTAAACCCAAATGAGCCTCTGCACATGCACTGTGTCTGTGTACATTGAGTGGCCCATCTATGTAGTTGAGCTAGCTCATAATTAGGCTTTCAACACATCAGATAGGCCACGCTCATTAATAAGCTGACGGTTGTTAAAAAGATCTCCCAACACTCCAGGAGACTGGATTCAATGCATATGTGAGGCCTGCCTGATGAGGGGACCAGCGTCATTCTTGCATTGGGTCAGCATCTACACTGTGGGGGACTGCCTGATGCATGGCTCAGTTGGGATGTTGGTGAATGTGATAACATGTAGAGCTTACAACATCATGAGAGCTCAAAGGAAATGTTGGGAAAAGAACAGGAAATGTGAAAGGAACCTTGTTGCCTTAAGAAAAGAAGTAAATATCACTGTTGCTCATGAAACCAACTTCATGTTGTTATTTCTCTGTAGTAAGTTGGTATGTGAAGTTTTCTTACTTCATAATGCTAATTGATTCCTAATGATAAGAAATGACTGCTGACCAAGCCTTGGGTATATATAAACTGTTTGCGTTATGTCAGTTGGATGTTAAGTTTGTTGAGTATGTGTGTTTGTTTGGTCACGATCATCAATTTCCCTTCTAGATTCAATATCATCTTATATTTTGCTTGCTTGTGTTTCAAAGGGATGTAAGCCCTGAAGAAACTCGAAGATTTTGTTTTGAAAAAAGCTGATTTGGACATTACAGGTTGTGAAGTGTACAACTTAGGAACTGGAAAGGGAACTTCTATCTTGGAAATGGTGGCTGCATTTGAGAAGGCCTCTGGCAAGGTACTGTCTTGTATTACCATCTGCCCTTATATAAATGTTAAATTATAGTGGATGTCCTCTCTTCCAAATTTCTATTGGTTGATTTTCTTTCTTTCTTCTTCTTCTTCTTCTTAAGATTTGACACAAACATCCAAAAGTTTGATGAAATGGTTTGAATTTGATCGAGGACCAAGAAACCTGATAAATTTTCCATCTCTTTGTTTAAAAGATTCATCTGCAACCATTTTCTGCCATTATATGACCCTGACATTTTTCTCCATGCATATCAATTGTTTTGGCTCTACTATATTTTCTTCTTTTATTTATATATTTGATGAATTGCTTCTCTTTCATTATTTTCTAACCAAGTAGATTCTGATGTAGAAAATCCCTCTTGTTATGGCTGGAAGGCGACCTGGTGATGCAGAAATTGTTTATGGTTCAACTGACAAAGCAGAGCGCGAGCTCAACTGGAAGTAAGTGTATAGTTGTGTTCATTTCAATGAGGTTACATGTCATAATCATTATCATTTAAGCCTTATACCAATTAATCAGGTCAGATACAAGAATCCCATTCCTCCACTCCACTCTAAGGGCCATGACTTCAATAAGACAATAGGTCATTAATTTTTTTTCTTACTACATCCACCACCGTCCATCTGGGCCTTCCCTGTGCCCTTTTAGAGCCTTCAACTTGTACCAACTCACTCCTAGCCATTCTTAGTCTCCATTGCACTCGACCAAAACGTTCCTTCGAATGTATTCATTTCTAATTCTATCCTTGTCTTGCCTCTCATCTATCTCAAAATTCTCATGTCTGCTACACTCATCTATTTCATTCGTGTCTTCACATGTTTTTGATTTGCCATTCCTTTATTGATTTTCCAGACTGGGATGTGAACTTGTTCCTTAGAGGTAGTCGAAAGAGGAGGCTGAAGCAGTGGTGCAATTCATTGAGCTAAGTCGTTTTTATACTCAATGATAAATTTTTGTTGAGCAAAGTCATTAACATATCTTTGTTATGGATCGAATCTTCACAATAGCACTAAAAGCCATTATTGGAAAATCAACTATCCAACTCATCCAACAGGGACCTGTATTATAAATGGACAATCACCAAAATAACCGGGATCGAACCCACCATTACAACCACCTTTGCTAACCTTTTTCATTTATGTCAGTTGCTATCAGTTAAGGAGAAGCAGATGGTTTGGTTTAAGTCATTTGGCTGGTCCCTCACATTTTCTTCCTTATTGTTCTTAGGATTAATCACGTAACAATGCTTCGTATACTGATTGGCAAGTTATTGCATTGTGACTTTGTTTTTGGTTGAAATAGTTTATGTTATTTTTTGTGCATGTTGATATCATTGAGTTGGTAATAATACCATAGTGTATCCTGCAAGACCTTCATGAATTGTCTTGCAAATGTTGTTCATATGTTGTTCTAATGTTAATGTGCATGCAGAGTCACAGACAGCATATCTCCATTTATTTACTGCAATAGTTTGTAAATCCCTCATAGCAATGCCATAAAAAGTAAAAAAGAAAAAGAAAAAAAATCCTTACAGCCACACCCAAATTGTAACTTAGTTGAGCACTCTTTTCAGTTTGACTCGTGGCTTGATTTTTACTTGCTTATGTTTCAAAAGTTGAATCCATTGAAGTGGGGAATGTGCTCTAGTTACACTTCATATAGGGGTGTTGTTGTGTGTAAAGTAGGTATATGATTCCATTCTATGAAATTTGGTGGCATATTTTATTTACTGTTGGATTTGACCGTTATCAAGCAATCTCTTTCAGATTATTTTAATGTTCTTCGGGTGAAATAGCTTTCCATCATTTGACAAAGAATGCAAAAGGTTCCAAAGTCATTCATGGAAGTACATGTAAAACTATTAGCATTATGAGGATTAAATTAATTGCTGAGAAGGTGTGTGCTTTCTCTGTGGAATCTCAGAATAGATGATCTTCAGTTTTTCAATTTTCCAATTCATAGTGTCGATTTCTTTGCATTCTTTGCAATTGCCAATGTATAATTTTACATCACAAGTGTTGAATGAACATCTGGCTATGGGGAAGGTGGATGAGTTGCATCGTGACTTGACGGTAGACCCTCTTGGAATCTTGCGTCCTGCAAACAAATTAACTTATCAACTTCCATTGGTAAAACTTCAGCCTGCTGCCACTTCCCTTGAACCACCCAATTATTTTGCATAGGTCGTGACAATGTGTTTGTTACAGGTCAGTGCATACTCATCCTTTACAAGGATGGTGGGAGTTGGAATTGGTTTGGAGCAACAAAGAAGGAGAATGGACCCCACGACTAATGAACTGTAGTTCACAAACTGCACTAGAGATTTCATTGCTATAGTTGATTACATATTTTACACAGGTAAATTTCCTTGTTGCAAGATGACTTTGCTTGAGCTTTCTTTCCCTTTCTCTTGCCTTTAATATCTGTATTCTGTCATTTGTTATTTATATATATGGTTCAGATATTGATAAAAACTTCTACTAGTTGGAGCTTTGTGATCCAACACATGTGAGCACTGAAAGTTCAGCAAAGCCAGCAAGTTTACCGTGAATGATGGTCACAATTCAATTAAAATTTAGCACGTGTGTAGAGAACAATTCAATGGGAAAAAATATGATCTTGGATGATTCAAAGTCAACATGGTATTATCTATGGATCAGTAGAAAAAAAAAATCAGGTTTCAAAAAATACGTACTAATCCACATATAGAATCAGGTTGGGAAAGACACAAAAATCAACACCATTCGGGAGAAGAAATCTGATCACCTAGAAGAAGAATCTGGTTTTTGGTGACATATTTAGCAATTTATACACAAGAAAATTAGACAACTTAGGATCTAGGTTGGGAAAATTTCACCAAGCTCTAATTTGAATTTGGGAGATAAATTTTACATACAAGATAAATTCATCCAGCAACTCAGAATTTGATTTTGAAAGACAAATTTCAGTAGTAAGAATAATCCCGCAGTATAGAAATCTTTTTTGAAAATTTGATGAAAAAACATCAATATATAAACATAAAAAAGGCGTGTTGCTGGCCAAAAATGGAATAAGTTGAATTATATAGGGAGACAAATTCACCAAACAGCTGGCCAAAACCTAGTTTAAAAAATCAGGTTTAGGATGTCCCTAGAGGGCCACAAAATATCATATTCTAATAACCTGAAATTCAAGTTGTTGTTGAGAACATAGAATGAACCAGTGTGCAACATGGTAGGTTCGTTGGGTCAGTATTAAGGTGAAATTAGTGGAATTCTATGGTGGCCATTTGCAAAGTGTGAGGAGACATCAAGAATCTTCAAGCAAGATTGTACATGGATTTGAGTTTTTAAGTTTTTGAACCATGGATGAGCTGCTGCTGAAATTTCTTGGAGTGCATTTGGATGGGCCGCAAACTAAAACTTACATTGAAATGATGTCCTAACTACCCAATTGGTGGGCATCTAATGGGCAACTAGAATGAAAAATAGTCCATTGTCCGAATCAAACAAATCCATCTAATGGGCAACACTATTGTTGAAGCTAGGGCCATGATGGATGGTATCTTAATCTGTAGCGAGATGGGTTCACTACAAAAAATACATGTATTAGCGGTGCATTATAATATTTAGTTTTGTTGGGGCCTCTGTAAATGCCAACTTCTCATATTGCAGGTTTTCTCAAAATTTTTTGCAGCAATAGAACAACTGTTACCAACATCAACTGATAAACTCAGTACACAGGAGGTTTTTTCTTCTTCTTCTTCTTTTTAATTCTCCTTTTTCTAAGCGTAAGATTATCTCTTCTTATTAAAGAAGAAAGGCTTCTTAGATCACGAACATAGAATATGGAGGCATGTTTGAACCAACATTTGTTCACTATGTACATCTCGAGCTACTTGCAAGTCTTGAAAAGTGTCTCATGAAATGTTTCTTCGTTGTTTTTCACACGTCACTTGAAAATTGTTCTTGTATGTAGATTGGCATACTGAAGGATCTCTCAATCTTAGATATGGGCGCTAATGAACTTGGACTTGGGAAAGCTCATGACTTGAGTTTTCTTGACTCCTTGACTAATTGCAGTAGCTTACATGAATGCCTTAATAAACAGTGAGTGGCATTTCAACTGTT
Organism: Magnolia officinalis; assembly: GCA_021015155.1. NCBI lineage: Eukaryota > Viridiplantae > Streptophyta > Magnoliopsida > Magnoliales > Magnoliaceae > Magnolia > Magnolia officinalis. The sequence goes on along the minus strand of JAJHSJ010000008.1, from coordinate 69,327,095 downwards.
TTACTTCTGTAATCACTTCCACTTCAAGAACTAATTATTTCAGTTCACTTCATTAGTACATACTGTACCAGTTGTTAATCATATAGCCTCTTTTGTTGAGATCTGCTGTTAAATTTTAGTAATGGAAGTTCATTTTTTAATGTTCCAGAATATTACAACAGCAGTTGAATCTAATATTATGCTTGTAATTGTTGCTCCTCATCATTACAGGTTCTTATATGCAATGGAATCTTGGGGCTGTCTGTCAAGTGGACCTTATTGTCAATGGCATGTGGTTTTGAAAATGACACCTATCAAATAATCATAGCCATCTCCTTTTGAACTTCTAATTGCTGAATATATACTGTTCTTAACCAATTTTGTTTTCTACTACCATTTTGAAGAATGTTGATTGGTTGAGTTGGATCATTCAATTTGGTTTCTTTAACCATTCACCGCTCACTTTGGGAGCCACTAGATGGATGGTTCTTATTTGCACATACCTGCAACATGATGGAACAACGATTAGAGGGTGAGAGCTCTTTTGGTCTTGCTTAAAGCCTTGAGCAACAACATCAGGTGGCTCACAGGAGAAATAACTTCCACTTGTTAGCTCTTTTTAGGATTTATGGAGATTTGGAAGGACCTCTTACATTCATTAGGAAGCCAATAGTCTAGTCATCAAATCAGCATTGGTTGCAGCCTTTCTACTCTCCAAAGACTTTGCTGTGTATGCCTGTTTTGTAATTTTTGTATGCAATATTTCCAGCTTGGTCTTTTGAGTTGCTATTTTGCATTAAATTCTAATAAAGTTTCACATGCTTAAATGGAAAATGCTACTCCATAGTGACAGTATACAACTCATTGATGTGTTTGGTATCTTTGATTCAGTTTCTTCAAAGGGAGATAATATTTAGCTTGTCCTCAATCTGTCTGTTGAGTTCATGATGTGAATTAATGTACTTAATTTGGTCATGTACAATTCTTTACATTTGTATTCTAGTTGTGTTTATTGATGCAAGAAACCCCATGTAAATGTTGGGACTATTGGACATGCCGATCATGGGAAAACTACACTCACAGCAGCCATTACAAAGGTTGATTCTAGTTGATGTATTTTATGCTTCCATATATTGATCTTAGCTAGCAGACCCCAATCAGTTGGGATTAGCCGTAGATGTTGATGATGATGACATTGATCTTATTTGTCTCTCTCTAGATCTAGAGTTGATTTGTTTTTTCTGAGTTTATGATTGCGTTATCCCTGCAAGGAGCTTGTGCGGCATTCTAATTTCTATGGGCTTTTTATAGGTACTGGAAAAAGAAGGTAAAGCTAAGGCTGTTGCCTTGGATGAGATTGACAAGGCACTAGAGGAGAAAGCTCGAGGAATTACCATTGCAACGGTTAGGATGCCATTTTCTTTCTTGCATCATGCACATTATGTGTTGGGATATGTTTCTAGCATAAGTAAATAGCATGTTTTAATGCTGTCTTTTATTGGTATTTTTTATCACTACAAGAAATACTCTTATTAGGTGCATTTTTATCATAGGCGGCCACAACAAACACCACTATGGATGGAAATCAGGGGCGTTTTTATTTGGCCGCCCGTGTAGGATGAAGCCACCGCCGCACATTCCAAATAATAATAAAAAAAAAACCTAAAATATATTTTACCCCCAAATCACCTGCCCGAACTCCAAATGGCGCTTCTTCTCCCGCGCGCCTCTTCTCTTCAAAAACCTTCTCTCCTCTTTCTATTCCTCTTCAGGTACGCCTCTTCTCTCCAAAAGAATTCGGCTGCTGCTTATTTGGTTAATTAGCAATTTTAGTAATGGATTACAGGGCCTGTTTGGATGCTGAAAATTCCTGTAAATGCAGGCTGTAATTGATTTACAGCTTTTACCTGCATTTGAAAATCTGCCATTGGTGGGTCCACATGCTGTGCTGATCTGATGATCGAAACCATCTATGTTCTGGGTCCTATGTTATAAGTGAAACTGTCAGCAATTTACACTGAATGCATGATCCTTACCATCACTACGTGTACATTGAGAGCATTGTTGTAGCATAATTGGCACATACTTCACCATGTTTTTTCTATTCCTTTTGTGTACTGTTCAAATAGCTCCAAATTACTTCTTGTCTATGCAGGATATGGGTATGACTTCATAAAAAAAAAAAAAAAAAAAAAGAAGGTTTGTATTAGCCACATACTTTACCACTTTTTTTTTTTTTTAAAGCATGGGGTCTTGTTCATTTGCATATGTACTTGAGGATGAATGCTTCTTTTTGTTTTGTTTTTTTTTTTAAAAACTTTTCAATGCAACTTTTTTTAAAAAAAAAAACTAAGGGCCTGTTTGGCCAGTTGCATTGGAAAGGATTAGGTGGGATGGAATTGCATCTGGTCATGTGCCAGTTCCACTCCATGTTTGGGAATAATGGAAAAGCTTGGAAGTAGATTAGCTGGAATCGCAATGGACCTCGTGCCAATTTCACTCAATGTTAGCAAGTTGTGTAGGTCCCACCATGATGTGTGGGCTATATCCACACCGTCCACCCATTTTTCGATCATTTTAGAGCATGGGCCAAAAAATCAGGTAGATCTAAAGCTCAAGTGGACCCCACCATAGAAAGCAACGGGGATTGAATACTTATCGTTGAAAACTTCTTTGGGGCCACATAGGTTTTGGATTTGCCTAATTTTTAGGCCAATGCCATAAAATGAGGTTACAAAACAAATGAACGGTTTAGATGTAACACGTGTGTTATTCTCAATAGTTTCAAATGATGGTGAGTATATCCATTCAATGTACCACCTCATTACAAACAAAGCATGGAATTTAGCTTATCCCATGGTAACAGGGGACAACCCCTGCCATGGGTAATAATTATGTTTTTTTGAATCCCATTCCCCCTAATCCTTTCCAATGCAACTGGCCAAATAGGCCCTAAGCAGCTTCGAAGCTCAAGTGGACCACACTACAGGAAACAATGGGGATAATGACACTCAACCGAAACCTTCCTGGGGCCACTGTGATGCTTATTTGCCATCTGAGTTATTGATTAGGTTGCATAGACCTGGATGAAGGGAAAACAAAAATATCAGCTCGATCAAAAACTTTTATGGCCCCTAAGAAATTTTTATTGGTGGAACATTTAATCACCCATTTTCATTTGGTGTGGTCGAATTAAGCTTTGGATTTGCTTCATTTTTTAGGTCACGATCTAAAAGGAGCTGACAGAATAGATGGATGGTATGGAGACAAAACAAACAAACACACACACACACACATTATTAGTAGGCCCAATAGAGCAAAGGGCACTAGCGAATCTGCTTCCAATGAGGATCACACCAATACAATGATAAGCCAGGGAACATCATACCATGCACCGTAAGATCCAATGCAGCACCAAAATTAGCCTATAGATCACTCATCACTGCCCCAAGTTTCTATCCAACCAGTGGTATACGATTTTGATTGGGGATTGTGTTCATATAATATTTTATCCACAGTCTCTAGCAGCAAAGGCAGAAGTTTTGGAGCTGTTTAGTGTTGAAAAGCAAATCCGTAGTTCTCATAGTGGTAGTCTGAATTTACAACTGGTGCATGATTCTTTGTTGTCACTTAAACTCATGTTTAGGACTTTTTTCTTGAACAAAGCGACTGCGCAACAATTGGCTATGTGTGTTTCACCAGTTTTACCAGAACTTGCTTTGCTTAAGGCTCACCGTACAGGTCCTCTGTGGACTGTTTTGCAAATAGTACAGAGTGCTTTACCTGCATTTTTTGACTGCTTTGGGGAGAGACATTTGATCAGTAAAAGTGAAATGGTGAGGATTGATTTCAATAGAGATTTACTACAGTCATCATTCACAGAGATTGTTACTTCTGTTCTTGACAAGAAGGGAACAGAAGAGGCTGTTAAGTTTTTTAATATGTTGCAGCCATTGCTGATGGAGATTCTCTTTTTAGAAGGATATAGTGTTGGCTTGAATGATTTTGACATTCCCAAGGCTGTTACTGAAGATATAAAGAAGAAGATTCAGGACATATCACCTTTGCTGCTTCACTTGAGATCAAATTACTATGAACTTGTAGAGTTGCAAGTGGAAAGCTACCTGAAAACTGTAAAACTGCCTATCGTGACTCGTATTCTAAAGTTATTTTCTTTGGGTAATTTGATAGATTCTAAAAATGATTCAGCTATCAATAAGGTTGTTCAACAACTTGGCTTTTCGGGGCTTCAACTTTATGACCGAGGGAAGTTTTATTCAAGGCGTTTGGTTGAGGATATGAGTTTCCACTTCCAAAATAAGTATTCTGTTAATGGTGTTGACTATCCTTCTGAGGCATTTGGGTTAGTTAAGAGCTCCTTTTTTCAAGGTCTGCCATGCATGTGTTTAAGTTTCTTGGTTTTGCCATGTTGAGTTTTTTTTTTTTTTTTTCAAGATAGATTACTTGTTTCTTCAGCGGTGCCTTAGGCCATAATTCTAAAACTCGCTGACTTCATTGGAAACTAGGCTAAGTCAACTCTCGCTGACTTCATTGGAAACTAGGCTGAGTCAACTTGATTCAAAACTTAGTCAACTCGTTCAAATTCGGCCGAGTCAACCTGACTCAACGAGATTTCGAGAATCCGGCAGTGGACCTGACTTAGCCTGGACTTGGAGAGTTGTCGAGGCAACTCGATGGCTCAACCACTTATGCAATTAGGGAAGGTTCAAAAGGTCATACATATTTGAAAGTTGGTCAAATCATAAATAGGCGTATTATGGACGGAGACATTGTTTTCATTAATAGGCCACCTAGTACTCATAAACATTCATTACAAGCATTTTCTGTCTATGTGCATGACGACCATACTGTTAAGATCAATCCTCTTATTTGTGCTCCCCTAGGTGCGGATTTTGATGGGGATTGTGTTCATATATTTTATCCATAGTCTCTAGCCAAAGCAGAAGTTTTGGAGTTGTTTAGTGTTGAAAAGCAAATCCATAGTTCTCATAGTGGTAGTCTGAATTTACAACTGGTGCATGATTCTTTATTGTAACTTAAACTCATGTTTATGACTTTTTTCTTGAATAAAGCGACTGCGCAACAATTGGCTATGTGTGTTTCACCAGTTTTACCAGAACCTGCTTTGCTTAAGGCTCACCGTACAGGTCCTCTGTGGACTGTTTTGCAAATAGTACAGAGTGCTTTACCAAGGTTTTTTAACTGCTTTGGGGAGAGGCATTTGATCAGTAAAAGTAAAAATGATAGAAGGGAACCTTTTTTTTGGAGAATTGTTCATAATGATTTCGTAATCGTATTCCATTTTCAACAAGTATTAGACTCCATTTGGTCGTCACAAACCAAATGGAGGCTAAGCCCCTTTTTAACTCCGCCAATGCAACTCCTTGCATTGCCGGTCCCAAGCCCGGGTAAAGGAGGAGGGAGAATGGGCATCAAGGTGAGTTGTATGCAAGCTCATGTATTTTTAGTTTACTGTCTTCTTCTATTATCATTTTAGGACCTCAAAGTCCCAGCTAACTTGAGATTTTTATATGCAGGCTCATGTATTTTTAGTCCCACAGATCAATGTTGCCACTACAAGGTTCATATTGAAATGGTAAAGTTTTTAACTATTTATTTTATCTTTGAAATTGTTATTTTTTCATTCATATAATTTTTTTTCTCTTTCAATGCAGCTAGGTACGACCTTAGGCAGTTATCTTGCTCTGGGTACCTATAGTCTTGGTATGTCTCATCCATTATTTGTGCAACTAATGTCTTGGAATGTTTTACAATCTTTAAAATCTTTATATGTAAATTTGTGCCCATTTGCATTGTCGGAAAAACTAAAAAATTTACTCATTCTCAGATTGCAATGTGGAATATATGCATCCATTATTCAAAGAAAGGGCGACATTCCAAGCACTCACACTTCTCTCCTTGCTAGCTAAATTGGTGAGTCTTCTTTCCTTCATATTATATGATTCATTGAAGAAGTGGCTTGGGCATTTGGACAGGCCCATGTTTATATATTATCATGAAATTGATGAAGTAGATCTGGATGTGCGTCGGAGCTATCCGGATGTGGAGCGGGGGTCCCTGGAAGGTGGGAACCGCTGTTATGACCATGA